>ONZH01006296.1:0-25697 GCA_900303285.1 Rhinella marina | reverse complement strand
TGTGCAGCGCACATCAAGGCAGTTTTATCATACTAGGCCACGCCTCTAACTCCACCCAAAGCATAATTACTGGAGCCCCTGCGGCAATTTTTTTTATTGTGCTTCAATGTCCATATAAATATTAGCTCATAAATCATCAGATTATACATATTTTAAGTTCTACTCTAATATACAGTTTAGTAAGGAGCAATTTAGTAAATTTATTAATGCACATTTATGCATTAATTCCCCAGGTCAAAAAGAGGGACATTTAAGGAGCAAAGAGGGACAGAGGGACTTGGGTCAAAAATAGGGACTGTCCCTCCAAAAGAGGGACACTTGGGGGGTATGCTTCAGCCCCTCCAATATACAGTCACATGTAAATAACATCACTCCCCTCTCTTCAGGCCTTCCAATACACTGTCCCATGTAAATGACATCACCTCCTGAACATTCAGTCCCATGTAAATAACATCTCTTCCTTCAGACCTAACATACAGTCCCAGTTAAATAACTACAACTCCCAGCATTGCTCTGCCTTTCCTTTCACTTACCTCTCCTCATGTAGCAGACCTCACCACAGCTTCTTGCCCTAGAATTCTCTTCACTGCCGTCTTCTCCTGCACTGGTCACATGATCGTGACATCATCGTAGGTCCTTCTCAGCCACTGCACTGATCACATGGACTGTGATGTCATCACAGGTCCTGTGGCGGATTGGGAACTCAAAGTGGCCCTGGAAAAAAGCATAAAAGTGGCCCCATGTTGTAGGTGGGGCCAAAATGGTAGAAGGCAGGACCACACCAAGTGGGCGGGGTCAGCAAACCATTAGGCGTGCTTCACACAACATGCTTCCCGACTTCTGAAAAGCCAAAGGAGGGATAATAGCTGGAGTGCGCTTGTACAACAGCAAATTTATTTCCACTATGCCATGCCTCTAACTCCGCTCAATACTCTGTACACCCCAGTCCCACCCAGTGTCACACAGTAATTATGTCCCCTTTCTGCTCCCACCCAGTAGTTATATCCGTACACAGTAGCTATGCCCCTTTGTGCCCCTACACAGTATTTATGCCCTCCTGCTGCCTCCACACAAGGTTGTGACTTCTGTCCAGCCGCTGGGTGTTAAGGGACCTGAGAGCAGATGGTACTGGTGGTCTACTGATAGAAGAAGGGCTGGCAGCATGATAATAACATCACAGCAAGGCCACTGGTGACATTTACATCATATCTGACATACTGTATCAGCCGCTCCTCTTTTAACGCTGCAGTACTGATATAACCTCCAGAGACATTACGTCATATGTGACTGATATCAGCCGCTCCTCTTATAACGCTCCAGCGCTGATATAACCTCCAGAGACATTACATCATATGTGACTGATGTCAGCTTCTCTTATAACGCTCCAGTGCTGATATAACCGCCAGATACATTACATCATATGTGACTAGGGCGGCCAGACGTCCGGTTTTAAGCCGGACAGTCCAGTTTTTAGACTCCTGGTCCTCCGTCCGGCATAAGGGCAGGACGGACGGCCAGAAGTCCTCCTTTTTTGTTGTTATGGGGTGACGGGACGGCAGGTCCACTGGGCATGGTCACTTTAAGTATTATTGGCAGGAGGCAGGGCCTGGCAGCACATTTGGATCACACTGCGCGCTTACATGACATCAAAGCGCTGCAGCTCCACCAGCCAATTCTGGTTTGTGCAAGCAGGAAGGAAGTCTGGAACAGAGGAGCACAGGACCAGACAGGAGGAGTCAGGACCTAATCACTGGTGCCACACTGCTAGTCTGCCTCAGCCCTCAGGCTGCCTGCCACTGCCAGTCTGGCCAGTGCCCAGAGTACTCTAGAGTCACACTGTTAATTTAAGACTGTCACAGACAGACAACAGTGACTTACCCCCATCGGCCTTGCGCTCTCTCTCTGCCAGCCAAGCCCAGGCACAGCTGTAGCAGTGGCAGCAATCACTCAGCGTCTCAGCCTGCCCTCAACAATCACCCAGCCAGAGCACCCAGCCGCCCACACTGAGCCCAGCCAGCCTCTTGGTAACTTCTGTGTATTATATTATATTACTAGCTGAAGGACCCGGCTTCGCCCGGGTATATTTGATCTATTTCATTTAATGTTTGTGTGTGTGACGTAAAAAAAATATCGAGAGTGACCTCCATAGCAGCTAGAGTGGCCACTGTCTTCACCCCAGAAAGCCAGACCTCACCGGCCATTCCCCCAAACGTGAAACAGTGCCCTTGGTTACCATGAAGACACACCGCTAAACATGAGGCCATGCCCCCTGGCTCCGTGAAGACATGGAGGAGAAGCTGCCTGAGCGTGAGCTACTGAAAGGGTGGACATCCCTACGTCCATCCAGGCACTGTGCTGGACTGAGGACAGAGAGCCAGAAAACCGGACTGTCCAGCCTAAAGCCGGACAACTGGCCACCCTAACATCAGCCTGCCCCTAGGGTGGCCAGAGGTCCAGTTTTAGGCTGGACAGTCTGGCTTTCAGACTCCCTGTCCACTGTCCGGCGCAGTGCCTGGACAGACACAGGGATGTCCACCCTTTCAGTAGCTCATGCTCAGACAGCTTCTCCATGTCTTCATGGAAAGAGGGGGCGTGGCCTCTTGTTTAGGGGTGTGGCTTCATGGGGACCGGTGGCACGGCTTCACGTTAGGGGAAGGCTGGACATTCTGCCTTTCAGACTACCTGTCCTCTGTCATGCACAGGGCCTGGATGGACACAGGGGGCGTGGCCTCTTGTTTAGGGGTGTGGCTTCATGGGGACCGGTGGCACGGATTCACGTTAGGGGAAGGCTGGACATTCTGGCTTTCAAACTCCCTGTCCTCTGTCATGCGCAGGGCCTGGATGGACATAGGGGGCGTGGTCTCTTGTTTAGGGGTGTGGCTTTATGGGGATCGGTGGCACGGCTTCATGTTGGGGTAAGGCTGGACATTCTGGCTTTCAGACTCCCTGTCCTCTGTCATGCGCAGGGCCTGGATGGACACACGGATGTCCTTTTGAACAGCTCACTCTCAGACAGCAGCACTGTGCTGTCTGAGCATGAGCTGCAGGGAGAAAGTCACACTCCCTCCCACCCCTGAAGCTGATAGAAGTTGATTTTTACCTTCATTTTTTCAATCCCGGTCAGATGCGGATTAGAAGGGGCATGGCCATAGAAACTTGGTGTGTGTGTGTGGAGACTAATGCCCCTTTCACACAAGCGGGAGACTCGCATGTCTCCCGCAACGCATCTACAGGGCTGGACTCCGGCACTGACTGGGATCGCATATACTGCTATGCGATCCCTGTCAGTGCCGAGTCCAGCCCTGTAGATGCGTTGCGGGAGACATGCGAGTCTCCCGCTCGTGTGAAAGGGGCATAACTGCCTGGGAGCGTCTATTGGCTGATAAGGGTCATGTGACCAGGCTACTATTGGCCAATGCATTTTTTGGGAATATCTCAGGAACGGTACGTCCTGGAGAGTTGAAAACTGTTCTAAAACCTTCCCGGACACCTGATGTACCTGTGTGCCAAATTTTATGATTGTAGCTGCAGTGGTGCGGATTCCTTTAGCGGACAATCATACACACACACACACACACACACACACACACATACACTCAGCTTTATATATTATATATATGAGCTAGCCTGGTATACATTATACATCTTCTGGTATATTAAGATTTATAACTTATACCAATTGCCTATACATATATAATCATATACAGGAGATACACAGGTTATACCAGCATGACCCATGCCACTATACAGAAGATGTATAACTTACCAGCTGTACATATATAATTATATACAGTATATACCCAGGTTATATTATCAGTGTGGTCCATATCACTATATACAAGAAGATGTTATAGTACCATAAAGCATCTTCTTGTATATAGTGATATGGACCATGCTGGTATAACCTGGGTATCTCCTGTATATAATTATATATGTACAGCTGGTATAAGTTATACATCTTCTTGTATATAGTGATATGGACCATGCTGGTATAACCTGGGTATCTCCTGTATATAATTATATATGTACAGCTGGTATAAGTTATACATCTTCTTGTATATAGTGATATGGAGCATGCTGGTATAACCTGGGTATCTCCTGCATATAATTGCTGGTATGTATGTACAGCTGGTATAAGTTATACATCTTCTTGTATATAGTGATATGGAGCATGCTGGTATAACCTGGGTATCTCCTGTATATAATTATATATGTACAGCTGGTATAACCTGGGTATCTCCTGTATATAATTATATATGTACAGCTGGTATAAGTTATACATATTCTTGTATATAGTGATATGGACCATGCTGGTATAACCTGGGTATCTCCTGTATATAATTATATATGTACAGCTGGTATAAGTTATACATCTTCTGTATATAGTGATATGGAGCATGCTGGTATAACCTGGGTATCTCCTGTATATAATTACCAGTATGTATGTACAGCTGGTATAGTATATAGATTAATGTTTACATTCTGTTCATAATGGTATCTGTATAATGTAGTATCTTGCAAGGTGTAGTATTGATCTATTGTGCGCCACTATCCCCAGTACGATGTCCTCCTTTTCGGGGTGTGATGTCCTCCTTTTTGGGGTTCTGCAAGTGGCCACCCTATATGTGACTGATATCAGCCGCTCCTCTTATAACGCTCCAGCACTGATATAATCTCCAGAGACATGACATCACATGTGGGGGATGAGGGGCTGGGAAATTTTGGAATACCGCTGATGAGAGGGAATGGGGAGGGGGGAGTTCAGGGGGTCACTGGGAGACATAACTTCTTAGAAGCTCTGTGTAAAGTAAAGTTGAGATATTCAGTGGGAAGAAGTCTATGAGGGGCTGGAACACCAGGGGAACACAAGATGTGCAGGGGCAGCAGCTTCAGGACTCCTAGCTTCCCTCCCACAATAACTTACCCCATTGCTGCTGCGTGGAGTAGAAGGATCAGTGAGGAGAGTGAACCTAATACTTTAGCCACAGTAACACAGAAGGTCAGAAGGAGCAGCTTCTCCATTATCTCCTGCTGCTGCCTCGGCTCCTCTGGGTCTGCCCCCTTCTCACACATGATGGAATATCACACTGCACAGAGGAGGAGGGGGGCTGTCTGCTCATGTGGAGTCCGTGAAGTTTACTTTGGAGAAACGAACAAGCCCTGCAAGGTATTGTGCTGTCCCTTTCCCCAAAGTAAAATGATGTGTGCCAGTGCTGCAGTCCAGTACCTGATAACAGCCGTGCTGGTAGCTGTGAGCTGATCCACTGCACAGGCAAAGACTGGCAGGCAGTACATTCGGGACCTGGGACATAACATCCGGGGCCCAGGCCCCGAATGTTTTAGCCTAACGACGCCTCTGCTTCCACCCCAATCACAAGCAAGGTTTGGTGGAATTAGTGATGGATCATATAGTGCAAACAAGCTAAAAGCAGCAGTATAACTGCAATTTGGATCCCAATTAGTACAGCAAGGTATGATAATAATCACTCCTATTACCCAGGCTGTACACTCTCCTATTAGACCCTGTTCTCCTTTTATAGTGTAGATGATGCCTCACTATCCTTTCCCTACACCTTGAAAAATTTTTCCCTGACCATGTAAATCGTTTTTTCAGCACAATGAAGTCTTTCCTAGCACTTTCCCTAGCGCCTGCTGACGTCTCTCCCTGCACTAAGTACACTGGAAAATCGCAGAATCCAAAATGGCTGAAGCTATTTATAGGGCTGTGACATCACAGGGCTGGCTGTTGATTGGCTGCATACAGCCATTTTAAAATGCGATGAAAAAATGCGATTAGTTACCACGAAGCGTGAGGAAATTCGGCTTTGGTGCGAATCGAATTTAAATCAAATTCCACTTCGTCAACTTTGATTCACTCATCTCTATATATAATATATACCACACGATATATAGATTTTTTTTGCCATTGATGCCATTGTATACCATATATTATGTTCTATGTACATTGATATTGTACATTCTGTGTGTGGTCTTTTTAAAAACTGTCCATCTTTTGTGGCCGGTACTAGAAACTCCAGTTTTTGATCACTTGTCTGAAAAAGCCCTGGGGGCTCATGCACATGACAGTTGCCTATTTTACGTTCAGCAAGTTGTGGATTCGCAAAACACAGATACCAGCCACAGAATGGACATATGGATGTGGACATATGGAATGACTAAGGATGATCAAATTCATTCAAAATGCACAGGTTAATATGCTACCATGAGGACTACAAGTGGTGGAGACTAATTTGCAATAATTGCAAGATTAACCCCTTCCTGACCAGCGCCATACATGTACGGCGCTGCGGGAAGTAACTTCCCGACCAGCGCCGTAGTGCTACTGCGCGCTGATCGGGCGGGTGCAGGAGCTGCGCCCGCCCGATCAGCTGCGGGGGGCCGGCTGTTCCCAGTAGCCGGACCCCTGCTGCGTACGCCCACATCGGTGAAAACACCGATGCGGGCGTATTAACCCTTCATGTGCTGTGGTCAGCGCTGACCGCGGCACATGTGATGCGGGCGGTTGGAAGGGGTGTCTATCGGGTCCCTGCGCTTCCTTAAGCATCCGGCTGCTATCTACGGAAGCCTGTGAGATCCAGCCCCCTGGATCTCACAGGCAGTAAGCTGGAAGTGTATTACTGTGTGTAATACACTTCTAGCCAATGCATTACAATACAGAAGTATAGTAATGCATTGTAAAGGGGATCAGACCCCAAAAGTTAAAAAAGTGTAAAAAAAAGGAAGTGAAAAAATAAAGTTTTACAAAAAAAGTTTCAAGTTCCAAAAAAAAGCGTCCTTTTCACAAAATAATATAAAAAAATTGTAAAAAATAGTGAAAAAAATAAAAATAGACATATTAGGTATCGCTGTGTCCGTATCGACCGACTCTATAAAAATATCACATGATCCACCCCGCCAGGTGAACGCAGTAAAAAAAAAAAAAAACTGTGTCAAAACAGCCTTTTTTTAGTCACCTTCCCTTACAAAAAGTGTAATAGCAGGCGATCAAAAAGGCGTATCTACCCCAAAATTGAACCAATCAAACCGTCATCTCGTCCTGCAGAAATGTAGACCCTACCTGAGACAATCGCCCAAAAAATAAAAAAAATGGCTCTCAGAAAATAGCAACACAAAAAAAAGATTTTATTCTGTTCAAAAATGCATCTAATGTGTAAAACTTTCCAAAAATAAAAATGTCAGACATATTGGGTATTGCCGTGTCCGTAACAACCTGCTCTATAAAAATATTACATGAGATGGCCCCCCAGGTGAATGCTGTAAAAAAATTTTTTTAAAAAACTATGCAATAACAGCCATTTTTTTTCACCTTGCCTCACAAAAAGTGTAATAGCAGGCGATCAAAAATGCGTATTTACCCCAAAATGGTACCAATAAAACCGTCATCTCATCCCGCAGAAATGTAGACCCTACCTGAGACAATCGCCCAAAAAATAAAAAAAATATGGCTCTCAGAAAATAGCAACACAAAAAAAAAAGATTTTATTCTGTTCAAAAATGCATCTAATGTGTAAAACTTTACAAAAATAAAAATGTTAGACATATTGGGTATTGCCGCGTCCGTAACAACCTGCTCTATAAAAATATCACATGATTTGCCCCCTCAGGTGAATGCTGTAAAAAAATGTAAAAAAATACTATGCCAAAACAGCTATTTTTTTCACCTTGCCTCACAAAAAGTGTAATACTAAGCAATCAAAAAGTCTTATGTACCCCAAAATGGTACCAATAAAAACGTCACCTCATCCCGCAAAAAATGTGCCCCCACATAAGACAATAACTCAAAAAAATAAAAATCAATGGCTCCCGCAAACCAATCCATCAAAATCTGTGCTGCAAAATCCATATGGCGCTCCTTCTGTTCTGCCATGTACCCCCACAGCATTTTACCACCACATATGGGGTGTTGCAGTATTCAGGAGAAAATGGGGAACAAATTATGGGGTGCTTTTCTCCTGTTACCCCTTGTGAAAATGAAAAATTTGGGGCTAAAGCAACATTTTATTGGAAGAAATGAAACTTTTCATTTTCACAGCCAAGTGTTTCCAAATTCCGTAAAACGCTTAGGGGGTCAAAGTGGTCTGTACCCCCCTTAATATATTCTTTGAAGGGTGTAGTTTCCAAAATGGGGTCACTTTTTGAGGGTTTCCACTGTAGGGATACGTCAGGGTCTCTCAATTACAAAATGGTGCCTAAAAACCATTCTAGCAAAATCTGCCTCCAAAATCCGTATGGCGCTTCTTTTCTTCTGACCACTGCCACAAACCCATAGAGACGTTTACCACCACATATGGGGTATTTCTGTAAACTGCAGAATCAGAGCAATGTATATTAAGGTTTAGTTTGCTGTTAACCCTTGCTGTTTTGCAAGAAAAAAAATTATTAACATGAATAATCTACCAAAAAAGTGAAATTTTGAAATTTCACCTCCATTTTCCATTAATTCTTGTGGAACACCTCAAGGGTTAACAAAGTTTGTAACAGCAGTTTTTTATAATTTGAGGGGTGTAGTTTCTAAAATGGGGTCATTTATGGGTGGTTTCCATTACGTAAGCCTCACAAAATCACTTTATATCTGAATTGGTGCTTAAAAAAATGGTTTTAGAAATTTTGTTGAAAATTTGAAAAATGGCTTCTAAACTTCTAAGCCTTCTAACGTCCCAAAAAAGTAAAATGACCTTTATAAAATTATGCCAACATAAAGAAGACATATGGGGAATGTAAAATAATAACTATTTTTGGAGGTATTACTATATATTTTGAAAGTAGAGAAATTGAAATTTGGAAATTTGCTAATTTTTCCAAATTTTTGGTAAATTTGGTATTTAAAAAAAAAAAAATGAAATATTTTGCCACAAATTTACAACTGTCGTGAAGCACAATATGTGATGAGAAAACAATCTCAGAATGGCTTGGATAAGTAAAAGCGTTCCAAAGTTATTACCACATAAAGTGACACGTCAGATTTGCAAAAAATGGCCTGGTCAGGAAGGTGAAAACAGGCCCGGGGTTGAAGGGGTTAAGAGCTCAAAGTGGTTGCCACGCAGTGCCACACTAAATTTAGAGTAGGTTCCCACTCGAGGAGGCAACCTTGTCGTGGTGAGTGGGCTTATGCTTTTTGATCAAAATATATACTAATGTCTCATGTAAGCATGCACCTTAGGGGCCTGGATACTAATTATGGCGCTGAGAAGCAATGTTAATTATGCTGGGAAGCAGTTGTTAGATCAAAGCATAACATGAGGAGGTCCAGGTCCATTCTTGTTTTTGGAAGTTTGCAAATGTAATAGTTTGGGAGCCAAGGGCATTATTCAGAGAGAGGTAGTGTCCCTCAGGGTCCTGCAGATGAGACAAATATTTGAAGATGACATCCCTACGAAAGCCAATACTGACCCACTTTGATGCAGAGCAGCACGCACCACAGTGATATCAAATAGGAAAATTACAGTGAGAAAGGTTTGCATAACTTAATTAAAGAGAGATTCTTTAAGTTTTTTTTAAATCACAAATTAACTCTTACCTCTTTGTGAATATTCTATGAATTGTTTGTGCAAAAAATACTTGGATGGTGTTCTGGATGTCATTTTTTGAAATCACTCCATGTATTCAACTTCCTGTGATGGCTCTTTAATTTCCTCCCTTGTTTTGCCTTTTAGCACAGCAAACAACCTTGTTTGACTGTTTTACTCAGACCCAGGGTCATACATAGAAATGACAGGGCCCCACAACAAAAATCTTCCCCACAGAAAAAATCCTTTCACACTGCCAAATGATGCAGACAAAATATTAATGTATATGGTGTTCAGTAAACATAGTACAGTGGGACATTTTTACTAATGTGAGTGCACCTAGATTTTTTTTTAAATTGTGCCAAAATGTATCACAATATGGTGCATTTAAGTTTAGAGAAATTAGCATTGCTTTGCCCAAAAATGGGGTGCAGTTTACTGGGAAAAGTGAAGTGACCTGAGATGTGACAGTTTGCACCACAATTCTGATGTAAAAATCTGTTGCACAGTAAACCAACCAATAGTTGGTATAGAGTCAGAGAAATAATATCTTTCCCTCTACCACATTTATCATCCAAAATAAAAAGTTCAGACAACACTCCAAAACTACATGTGAGAAAATCGATGCCCGCCTTGAATATGGAACCAGGTCCAGTATCTACTGGATTTAATTACTATGGCCTAAAGCTCTTCACAATTTGATGACTACCTACGAGTGCTGCCTTTCTCTTCACATTTATAATCCAGCCTGAGCCCCTTTGATACATCTGGTGCATGTCTAGACAGTCAGTCTAAATCTATGCAATCTATAGGATAAGTAAATCTGTCTGAGTGGGTGTTGAAATTTCTAATCTACAGCCTGCACCAAAAACCAAATAGTTCTTCAATATGCATGGAAATGTATACAATCTATTATGAAGGAATATACTTTAGCATTCCTTTCGAGCTTTCTGTGTTTTTTTTTAAGATAAGAATTGCACTGTGAAATAACTTTTATAGGGGATTTTCTTTGTGTTTGTTTAAATATACCATGAAAAGTGCATTTCTGGGGGAGTTAATGTACAGGTCAGGCACAGCTTGCAAATGCCTAGTGGGTGGGAGGTATGTTTACCCCATAACACACCAAGCTTATACTAAAACCTCACAAACACCACCTCCACTACAAAACTGGTGTATAATCTCTTTCTTCCACAGTACAGAGAGCCCTTATACCTCACCCACTTCACCATGTTACGCAAAGCCTGGATAGCCCCCAGCACACAAAATCCTTTGATTCCTTACCCACCAGCATTGCAAAAATCATGATCCTCTCCCACCACAACACAGAGAACCCATGGCAGTATCTTCCCTCTATCACAATACATGAAACTCTGCCACCCAGACTAGAGACTGGCAATTGATAGTTCAAGCTTTGTTATGCTATAGGTGAGAACAGAGCCCATGCTGACGCAGCCTTCATTCACTGGCAGGAGGATTTCAGTGGCTGTGAACAGGAACCCTCCCCATCTTCACACATGCCAATGCAGCCACAGAGCCCCCCAATTCCTGTACCAGAAGTGCGCAATCAGACCATTCATTTTGCACACTGGTAGAAAGGCATTCCAACTGACAGCTTTCTACCAATTAATTCTTCAGGAAAAGGAAAGTTCTTATCTGTTGGCTCTAGCAGATTGACATACTGTACAGTGTCTTAGCAGCCTCCAAGCAGGTGTATTAGAGAAATCTCAGCCCTGTCTCATCACTCCAGTTGTTTGTCCACAGCTAGCAACAGACCCCCTTTAGGATCCCTATCTATATAGATGTTCTATAGGTCTATGCTGACGGCTACGGAAGGACAATATTATGTATTTAATTTTCAATGGCATAGTACTGCCAAAATGAAAAAGAAAAAAACAACAAAACATTCTTTAATTGATTTAGATCACACCCTAAGGCCTCATGCACACGACCGTATGTATTTTGTGGTCCGCAAAAACGGATCTGCAAAAAATACAGATGGCATCCGCGTGCATTCCATATTTTGCAGAACGGGACAGCTGACCCCTAATAGAACAGTCCTATCCTTGTCCGTAATGCGGACAATAATAGGACATGTTCTATTTTTTTTGCGGAACGGAAAAACGGACATACGGAAACGGAATGCACACGGAGTACCTTCTGGCATACTGTCCACAAAAAAAATGGAATGGAAACGGAAAGAAAATACGTTCGTGTGCATGAGCCCTAACACAGCCTTTCAGGCAACCCAACATGCTGCCACCATGTATTTTTCTATTTTTTGTCTACACCAGCTTGAAAAAGGTCATAATTATGATATAAGCCCATAAAGTCGTACTGATATGCACTATATTGTCTGGCCTAATAAATTCTTGAAATTGCAACTGATACTGAAGGCTGTCTGAATTTATCTACCTACAAAGTATACGGATCTCAAGGTGGAGATATAATCCACCAATGAATGTGCACCCAGAAAAGCCATATAATTGATGAGCGCTGTAGCCCCCTCTTTTAAACTAGTATATTTCATCAGGCTGATCATTGGAATGTTTGGACTCCCTACGATGCCCACATTGTACAGAATGCAATGATTACAATAATTAATATGTGAGTTGTACCAGAGATGAGTCTTCTGGAACCCCGCTGAGTGAGGTTCCATTCTGAGTGTATGCCTTTCCAGGAAACATACTCATTACCACTTGCAAAAGGCCATTTTTGAACATTCAAGTGATAAACTGATTTCATCCAAGGGGAATGCGTATTCCAGACTCAATGGCATCATACAGACAATTACAGAAAGGCATAAAAATATATAGGATCACACGTCAGATATAAAAACACACACAGATAATAAAATTATGAGAAAGGTTATCCATTTCTCACAGGATTTTTTTTGTGGGCTAAGCTACTATTTTAGCTACTATAATAGCTATTTTATTGCCACCATTTTGGGACACACATATCTTTTTTGTACAGTAACTTTTACAGTAACTTTTTATTCAATTTTTTGTGAGGTAAAGTAAACAAGTAATAGCAATCCAGTAAGTGGTATTTATTTATTTATTTTTATGGGGTTCACTGTGTAGAGTACCGTGGGAAAAAAAAGTATTTAGTCAGCCACCAATTGTGCAAGTTCTCCTACTTAAAAAGATGAGAGAGGCCTGTAATTGACATCATAGGTAGACCTCAACTATGAGAGACAAAATGAGAAAACAAATCCAGAAAATCACAATGTCTGATTTTTAAAGAATTTATTTGCAAATTATGGTGGAAAATAAGTATTTGGTCAATAACAAAAGTTCATCTCAGTACTTTGTTATATATCCTTTGTTGGCAATGACAGAGGTCAAACGTTTTCTGTAAGCCTTCACAAAGTTGGCACACACTGTTGCTGGTATGTTGGCCCATTCCTTCATGCAGATCTCCTCTAGAGCAGTGATGTTTTGGGGCTGTCGCTGGACAACACGAACTTTCAACTCCCTCCAAAGGTTTTCTATGGGGTTGAGATCTGGAGACTGGCCAGGCCACTCCAGGACCTTGAAATGCTTCTTACGAAGCCACTCCTTCGTTGCCCTGGCGGTACTTGGGATCATTGTCATGCTGAAAGACAGCCACGTGTCATCTTCAATGCCCTTGCTGATGGATGGTTTGCACTCAAAATCTCACGATACATGGCCCCATTCAGTCATGTTCATGGATCAATCATCCTGGTCCCTTTGCAGAGAAACAGCCCCAAAGCATGATGTTGCCACCCCCATGCTTCACAGTAGGTATGGTGTTCTTTAAATGCAACTCAGCATTCACTCTCCTCCAAACGCGACGAGTTATGTTTCTACACAGTTCTACTTTGGTTTCATCTGACCATATGACATTCTCCCAATATTCTTCTGGAACATCCAAATGCTCTCTAGCAAACTTCAGACGGGCCCGCATATGTACTGGATTAAGCAGGGGACACGTCTGGCACTGCAGGATCTGAGTCCCTGGCGGCGTAGTGTGTTATTGATGATAGCCTTTGTTATGTTGGTCCCAGCTTTCTGCAGGTCATTCAAAAGGTCCCCCCATGTGGTTCTGGGATTTTTGCTCACATTTCTTGTGATCATTTTGACCCCACGGGGTGAGATCCTGTGTTGAGTCCCTGATTGAGGGAGATTATCAGTGGTCTTGTATGTCTTCCATTTTCTAATTATTGCTCCCACAGTTGATTTCTTCACACCAAGCTGCTTGCCTATTGCAGATTCAGTCTTCCCAGCCTGATGCAGGTCTACAATTTTCTTTCTGGTGTCCTTTGACAGCTCTTTGGTCTTCACCATAGTGGAGTTTGGAGTGGAGTGGAGTGGAGTTCAAACAGGTGCCATTACTACAGGTAATGAGTGGAGGACAGAGGAGCCTCTTAAAGAAGAAGTTACAGGTCTGTGAGAGCCAGAATTCTTGCTTGTTTTCTAGGTGACCAAATACTTATTTTCCACCATAATTTGCAAATAAATTCTTTAAAAATCAGACAATGTGATTTTCTGTATTTGTTTTCTCATATTGTCTCTCATAGTTGAGGTCTACCTATGATGTCAATTACAAGCCTCTCTCATCTTTTTAAGTGGGAGAACTTGCACAATTGGTGGCTGACTAAATACTTTTCCCCCCAATGTATATAACATAAGAAAAGCATGTTAGAGAGCCAGAGTCCCTGAGAAGCAAAATGGTCAGAGGTTATCAGCATACAGTTCAAAAGCTTACATCTCTGATGGTATGAGGTTACATATTAGTGCATATGGCATAGGTAGCTTACACAACTGGAAAGGCACTATGGATGATGAATAATAGTCTGAGGTTTTAGAATAAAATATACTCCCATCCAGACAATGTCTCTTTCAGGGAAGGTCTTGCATATATCTAGTGTGGGTGTGGGTCAAACCCACAGAACAAGTGCAGATATATTCATCATACCTAATACGAGAATAGGTTTGGCGCCTTAATTTGCCTCATAATAAGTGATGGAAATAACTGACCGGATAACAGAAGTGTGAACTCAGCCTTACAGGTTAATTTTAATGTCAGGTCTAATTTATCGGCGTGGACTTAACCATGTTGTGGCCAAAATTCAAGTAGGGGCCCAATGACAGTGGGGAGGGTGTCCGAAGTAAGGTGTTCACAGTGTGTTCACATAACTGTTTATTTTTCCATTCTTCTGATCCATCAGAAGAACAGCCCAAAAAAAGCAGATCCTGTAGTTTGAGGATTTGCCTTTACACCGTCAGTATTTGATCAGTATTGGTAAGGCAAAACCGGAGTGGGTCCAAAGTCCAAAACAGAGATAATCATGATCAAATCCTGATGCAAAATACTGTGATTGAGGACTTCTGGGTGCTCAAACGACAGGACTCTTTATTTTTTGTTTGTAATTTTTCCGTTCTTCTGATCCATCAAAAATAAATGGTGATGTCAACATGGCCAAACAAGAACACATAGTGACCTGCAACAGAGTGGGGAGGGGGGCAACAGCAGTGGCAGTAAAAGCTAGAGTTGAGTACATTTTTCAAAATTCTATTTCGTGGCTGCAAAGAGCCTGCATATTGGTGTAGAACACTATTCATTGCAGAAACATGCATAGTATAAAGAACCGTGCAGTGGCCCAAGATTGTACTATAGAGTAAAAAAGCCCACTTCTTTTACATCATCATCAGCTAACTCCATATAGATTTCAACAGAACTTGTTCTGTTACACGCAGATACAACTAGTTCCCCCATGAGTAGAGAGGGTGTTAGCAGTGAGTTTGTGTTCATGTAATTGTTTATTTTGCCCTTCTTCTGATCTGTCATAACAGCAACCACCAAAAAACGGATCCTGTCTCTTGAGCATCCATATTCAAATGGTCAGCATTTGGTCAGTAATCCATCAGTACTGCTAAGGCCAAAAAAAAACCAGGAGTGGATCCAAAACAGAAATGACACATGATTGGAAAGTTTGCATGTCTTCTGTGTTTTGTACCCACTTCTGCTTTTGGCTTACAAGTCATGAGCATATCCTGCTACAAAATAGGGACCGTGTGATACAGGTCCCTATTTGGATACTCCAAAGACAGGATCCATTGTGTTTATCAGGGTGGCAACTATAGATGAGCGAATCGATTCGTTGATTCGTATCGAAGCTTGGGAATTTTTAGCTGCGAAGCGAATCCGAATATTAGGTGATTCGCTTTGGCTTTGTACGCATTCTCTATGTAGTTTGTCCTATAAATTATATGCTATTGCTGCATATAAGTTACTGTATACACTGTTGCGTACGAATTCAATTCATTAGCGAACTTTTACTGTTAGTTCATTTATCGTGCGCAAAAGCCCGGGAAGAAAGCGGTCACCTGACCTAGTGGGCAGGGCTTGCTCTGATTGGCTCAGGCTCCGTAAGCCAGTGACGCATCACTTCTGCTGCGACTGCTGAGACGAGCAGAAGCACTGTGTGTGAAGTTCTGAGACCTGTCTTGTGAAAATTTGATATAATAGGTCTGGGAATCCATATTACACATATCAGGGATACTGCAGGGCAATTGCAGGGCCAGTTCAGGGCTACTATTTAATCAAGCAGGGAGAGAGAGATAGGGAGAGACAGGGAGAGACAGTGAGATACAGGGACAAAGACCAGATGCAGGGCCACAGAGTGAATTGAAAAATGTCTGGAATGGATAAGCAAAAGGGGTCCAGTTCCAGCCAGACTTTGAGCTTTAAAAAAAAGGAGAAGGTGGCAAAGGGCAGCAGTGCCAAAAGACCTGTAGCCGGAGCATCTACTAGTAGTATTCGCAATACTTGGCTATTGTTTCACCAGGCTAACCCACCGAGGCGCAAAATTGTAGTGGAGGAGAAAGTAGATGAGGTAGTGGAATGGATGGCATGCTCATCTCAGTCTCAGCCGGATGATCTGCTGTCATCTGCTGATACAGTATCCATATGTAGCCAGGGGTCAGACTCATCCTGCTCCACCATTCCACTCAAGCAAACCCCGTCATTTTCTGCCACCTCTCGGGCTTCAGTGTTCCCTCCTAGTGGTGTCCCTTCTGCAATTTCTAAAAAAAGAAGCCACCGAAGCCCACCTCATAATCCGGTGGTTATAGAGGACAGCCTCCCTGAGGCCAACAGTGGCTGGAACTGTCCCACTATGCACTAGGGCTTCTTTCCTGCCCAGCCTCAAGTGTCATGTCAGAGAGGGTTTTTAGTGCCGCTGGGGTGGGGGAGGTGACACCCAAAAGGACAAATCTGTCACCGGGCAGTGTTCAAAAAAATACCTTTATAAAAATGAATAATAGCTGGATTACATCCGAATTTCATACTCCTCTTGCTGATGCTGGTGGTGATTAGATCAGGCCTTGCAGGGCAGAATAGTCTGAGTGTCTTCCCACTGTTGCTGTCAGCCGGGCCATAATTTTACAGCCAAATGTCTTGTGTCATGTCATGGGCTGTGCGAACCCGAAGTCTCCAAAACCCTATTTCAAAACCAAACACTGTTGTCTACCTCCGCCTCCGTTTTCTACGCTTAGTAGGAGAGTAGCTGTTGTTAGTTAACGTTACTAATAGTTCTATTTAGTATAGTTAAGTTTGTTTTGGAGCCTCAGCCTTTAGTCCCCCCCCTCCAAAAAAAAAAAAAAATATGTGTTATATATATTTAAAAAAAAAAAGAAATTTTTTTTACACTGCCTCTGCCTCCCATACAAGTTATATTAGCGGACATTGTTATACACGACTACAGTCTGTTGTATGTACCGTATTTTTCGCCCTATAAGACGCACCGGCCCATAAGACGCACCTAGGTTTTAGTGTAGGAAAATAAGAAAAAAATATTTTTCATCAGATCCTCTTATCAGACTGCCCATAAATTTAAGGACATCACATCAGACAACCATATCAGCCCCCTGTGCCCCCATACCATCTCACTGTGCCCCCACCAGACCTCAGATCAGCAGAATGTGCCCCCATCAGACCTCAGATCAGCAGAATGTGCCCCCATCAGACCTCAGATCAGCAGAATGTGCCCCCATCAGACCTCAGATCAGCAGAATGTGCCCCCATCAGACCTCAGATCAGCAGAATGTGCCCCCATCATACCTCAGATCAGCAGAATGTGCCCCCATCATACCTCAAATCAGCAGAATGTGCCCCCATAAGACCTCACATCAGCAGAATGTGCCCCCATCAGACCTCATATCATGCCCCCATCAGACCTCATATCATGCCCCCATCAGACCTCAGATCAGCAGAATGTGCCCCCATCAGACCTCAGATTAGCGTCTTGTGCCCCTATCAGACCTCAGATCAGCCCACCCAGCCACTGATAAAGACCATACTTACCGTACCTGTTCTGCGCTGCCGCTGCCGTCCGGTCCCACGCTCCGCGCTCCTCTCTCTTCCCTGCCGGCACGCACTATGACCTGACGCCGCAGCGTCAGGTCATAGTGCGTGCCGGCAGGGAAGAGAGAAGAGCGCGGAGCGTGGGACCGGACGGCAGCGGCAGCGCAGAACAGGTAAGTATGGTCTTTATCAGTGGCTGGGTGGGCTGATCTGAGGTCTGATGGGGGTCCCTACGTACAAGTGAGCGCTTCCTTATGGAAGCGCTCACTTGTATTCGCCCTATAAGACGCACAGCATTTTTCCCCCTACTTTTGGGGGAAAAAAAGTGCGTCTTATAGGGCGAAAAATACGGTATTTTACCTATCACTCTATGCTGATATACCCCGTCCCCTACTACTACTGGCCGGGGTAGCCATAAAAAGCTCATATATAATTTTCACTGCCTATGTTAAGGTAGAATGTACAGGCTTGTTGCCCAAACAAGCCAAGCCTTTTTTATTTTTCTGTCTGTCAATTGTAATCAGTGAACAGAAGTGTGTGTAATGTAGTAATACTTCGGCCAGCAGACACCGCTGTGTTCATTAATATGGGAAAATTGCAGTGGGAAAAAAAACTCTGTCTTCTTCACACTATGTCAGGATCAGGAAGGTATTAAAGGTTTAACAAAACACTCAAAACACAGTTTTTTCAAGAATATTTTAGTAATAAATAAAAACTTCTTTTTAACAAATAAATAATATGATAAACAAAAGATGGGAACAAAAAAATAAGATTACGCCGGCCTTTGCCGACGTCGGGCCATCATGTCCTGCAGCTCTTGCAGCTACAGCTGCAGGCCACGAATGAGCTGGGAGGCAGCGTGGAGCCTGGAGCCAAGGCGCTGTAATCCAGCCTCCACTTCGAAGTCAGTGGGGATGTCTGTAGGTGTGGAAACAGTTATGTACTTAGTTTGTATGATCGAGTTACAGTGGTTGTCCCACAAAAAAAATCTAAACTTTAATGTACTGGAGTGACTTATTCTGTGACATGTATTCTGTACTGACTGAGCCTTTTGTAGTACTTACTGGACACCCATACGGCGTGGTCTTCCCATGGTCCAGGGGAAAACTGCTCCCTGTCGGTTGGAGCTACCAAACATAAAACATACATTTAGCTCATATTTTGAAGACACAAGGTCGACCCATTACACTTTTTTTTCTACCTACCTTCTACCTCTGGTAGCGGGGCTGGTGGTGTTGGAGGGGCAGGTGGGGTCCTCTCTCGCTGGGGTGGAGGACGGTGAGAGTGGCTCCTCTGTGGTGCAGCAGCTGTCAAAAATCATGAAATAATGGCCTAAGGCTATTTCTACACTAGCGGCAGCCTGGACCCGGTGGGACCCTTCACCCGCTGGATCCGGGCTGCCGCTAGTGTAGAAGTAGCCTTACATTCAATTCTAATGAACAGTTGTAGCTACATGGGAAAAGTTTGGGGCTGGAGGATCCCGTTCCTAACCACTAGTGCTCTTACTGAGTTATTACTCACTCCCACATAGCTTGGATGAAAAATAAATTAAATATGTTTTGCACTTACTAGAGGCTGCAGGTACTTCAGGGGCCATCCTGCCTCGACGGTGGTGACGCCGTCGTTGACGGTGCTCTGCAACATAAAAATGTACCTAATTGTTAGATGATGACTCTTTTTAATACTAACACATACTACTATTAAGATATTATGGGTGTGAGAGGGGGGTCATATCATATTTTTTTTCTTCTAAAAAGGTATTTATGGCAATAGATAACGTTATCGTCGCAATAACTTTCTTTATATCGTTAACACGGTGCGGTAGGAATACTTTGGATATCGCCCACTGACAGTAGCTGCTGCATGGGCACGTCTTTGAGTCTGTGTGTAGGAGGAGGAAGCGCTAACTATGAAGGGGCATATAATAGTACTTTCTTTCGAACTAGTGCATTTGCCTGACACAAACGGGAGAACGGCCAGCACCATTAACAATAATGACTAGAATACCTTTTTGGGTCGAGCGTTAGAGGCATTGCCTAGCATGAAACAAAATTACTGCAGCGCACTACGCACGACCACATTGTCCTTCTATACTTTTTTCATTATTTGCAGTGACTGCTGGTATATATACAATACAGTACACAAATTTATTTACATGTTTTTACTTATCAAATATTTTGTTACTCACCCTGCCGTATCTCTGCGCGGATCTCATTAAGCCGCTCTGGGCATTTAAATTTCAGATCGGACCATTTCCGCTGGATCTGGCCCGGGGTCCGCACGGTGTAGAAACGATGGTGCAGGCCTTGGATCACCTGCTGGATCACCTCCTTCTTATGCTGGTTTGGATGGCCGTGTGTGCCATCGTAATCCTCTCTGTCCATCAGCCGGATCAGGAATTTCAGCTCTTCAGAGCTAAATGATGAGGATCGCCTGGATGCCATTTTCGAATATTCGCTCTGCCTCTGAGGAGTGCACGCCTGCGTATTACCTAATCGCGTAGACAATGGTACGCTGAGGATTCGTACACTATTTGTACGCTTATGCGTACGTCTTCTAAGAAGTTGCGTACATTTTTTAAATGAAAGTCCGTTATTAGTCCACGAATGTTCGCTAATAGCACATAATAACGTATATATTGTGTACGCAAATACAATGAATCTATTCGTCGAATATGCGAATCTTAGGAAAACTTCGGCGAATGTTCGGTGAATAATTTTTTGAATGATTGGTTCATCTCTAGTGGCAACCCCATGAAAAGTCAACATAGTGGTGAATGTATTTATTATATAAAATGAGAATGCTTGGACTTGGAGAAAATGTCTGTATGTGGGTAAGTAACTGGCTCAATGATAGAAAACAGAGGGTGGTTATTAATGGCCCATACTCAGATTGGGTCACTGTCACTAGTGGGGTACCACAAGGGTCAGTATTGGGCCCTATTCTCTTCAATCTATTTATTAATGATCTTGTAGAAGGCTTGCACAGTAAAATATCAATTTTTGCAGATGAAAACTGTGTAAAGTAATTAACACAGAAGAGGACAGTGTACTGCTACAGATGGATCTGGATAGACTGGAGGCTTGGGCAGAGAAGTAGCAGATGAGGTTTAACACTGACAAATGTAAGGTTATGCATATGGGAAGGAATAATGCAAGTCACTAGTACATACTGAATGGTAAAGCATTGGGTAACTCTGACATGGAAAAGGAGCTAGGAATTTTAGTGAACAGCAAACTAAGCTGAAGAAACCAGTGTCAAACAGCTGCTGCCAAGGCCAATAAGATAATGGGTTGCATCAAAAGGGGCATAGATGCCCGTGATAGTCCTTCCACTTTACAAATCACTAGTCAGACCACACATGGAGTACTGTGTACAGTTCTGGGCTCCTGTGAACAAGGCAGACATAGCAGAACTGGAGAGGGTTCAGAGGAGGGCAACTAAAGTAATAACTGGAATGGGTGGACTACAGTACCCAGAAAGATTATCAAAATTAGGCTTATTCACTTTAGAAAAAAGTCGACTGAGGGGAGATCTAATAACTATGTATAAATATATCAGGGGTCAGTACAGAGATCTCTCCCATGATCTATTTATCCCCAGGACTGTTACTGTGATGAGGGGACATCCTCTGCACCTGGAGGAAAGAAGGTTTGTACACAAACATAGAAGAGGATTCTTTACGGTAAGAGCATTGAGACTATGGAACTCTCTGCCTGAGGAGGTGGTGATGGTAAGTTCACTAAAAGAGTTTAAGAGGGGCCTGGATGTATTTCTGGAGTGTAATAATATTACAGGTTATAGTTACTAGAGATGGGTCGTTGATCCAGGGAGTTATTCTGATTGCCTGATTAGAGTCGGGGAGGAATTTTTTCCCCTAAAGTGAGGAAAATTGGCTTCTACCTCACAGGGGTTTTTTGCCTTCCTCTGGATCAACTTGTAGGAAAACAGGCCGAACTGGATAGACAGATGTCTTTTTTCAGCCTTATAAACAATGTATGTTACTATGTATGAATCACAGAGTGGTGAGGGTGGCAAACGCAAGAGGAATCAACATAGTGGCCCAGTCACAGAGTAAAGAGGGTGGCAACCACATGAGGAGTCAACACAGTGGGCAAATTACATTATGGGGAGGGTGGCAACTGTATGAGAAGTCAACACAATGGCCCAATCACAGAGTGGTGAAATGGCAACTGCATGAGGAGTCAACACAGTGGCCCAATTACAGAGTGGTGAGGGTGTAAAATGCATGAGGAGTCAGCACAATGTCCCAGTCACAGAGTGGTGAGGGTGGCAAATGCATGAGAAGTCAACATAGTGTTCAGTCACAGAGTGGTGAGGGTGGCAAATGCATGAGGAGTCAACACAGTGGCCCAGTCACAAAGTGGTGAGGGTGGCAAATGCAAGAGGAGGCCCAGTAACAGAGTAGGAAGGGTGGCAACCATATGAGGAATCAACAAAGTGGCCCAGTCACAGAGTGGTGAGGGTGGCTACCTCATGAAAAGTCAACATAGTGGTCAATCACAGAGTGGTGAGGGTGGCAAACGCATGAGGAATCAACATAGTGGCCCAGTTACAGAGTAGGGATGATGGCAACCACATGAGGAGTCAACAAAGTGGGCAAGTTACATTATGGGGAGGGTGGCAACTGCACGAGGAGTCAACACAATGGCCCAATCACTGAGTGGTGAGGTGGCAACCGCATGAGGAGTCAAAACAGTGGCCCAGTCACAGAGTGGTGAGGGTGGCAAATGTATGATAAGTCAACATAGTGTTCAGTCACAGAGTGGTGAGGGTGACAAACTCATGATGAGTCAACACAGTGGCCCAGTTACATTATGGGATGGGTGGTACCCACATGCAGAGTCAACATAGTGGCTCAGTCACAGAGTGGGGAAGTGGCAAATGCATGAGCAGTCAACACAGTGGCCCAAAGGGTGGGGAGGAGGGGGTCAACAGCAGTGGCAGTAACAGCACAAGGTGGTGGGTGGCTATAGGAGAACATGGTAGCAGAGGCAGCATGTGTGTGGCATCAGGCAGGTGGCAGCATCAGAATAGTGGCTGAAGAAGGTAGCCAGAAGAAACGGGTCTCTTTTCACCAAGTTTCCGTGCAGCACTCAGAATGATCTAGTCTGATGCATGGATGCATCAAGCACTGGCGTGTAAAAATCCTGGCTGATCCACACCTGATTCATTTTCACAAAGGTCAGTCTCTCCACATTTTGGATGAATAGGCGAGTTCTCTATGGGATAAATACTGTATGCCTCCTGCCACACTAAACACCCATTCTGATGCCACACTACTGGAAGCCACGCAGGAAAAACTTGTCCAATGGCCACAAATCAAGTTTGGCGGCCCAGTAGTCCGGGGATCTTGGATGTGGGGTGGCAAGGTGCAGTCCAAGTATGCCACCACCTGCTGGTTCAGGTTCTGCTCCATGTCTTGCTGCTGCTGGTGTGTGGTTTCTTCAGATGGGTGACGAAAACTGCTCATTAGAGACTCCAGACGTAAGTTTCTGCTTATGTTGCTGGTGATGTTCCTGTCACCCACCCCCTTCCAGCAGCCATGGCAATGGAATGTGAGTGCAAAGGGCCCCTGGTCAGACCTTTCTGAGGATGGGCGATGGCACACATAGGCATCGGCCATCTAACTACATAGCATGTCTTCATAGTAGTTGAGTTGATCTTCCTTTTTACCCCCTAGCTCCTCCTGCTCTTCTCCTGTCACTTGTGCAGAAAAAACACCCATTTCTGTATACATTGCTTGTGTATGAATGTCCTCCTCCTCATCCTCCTCCAGTTGTTTCAACAGGGCTCAGATGGCCAAGAGATGTCCTGTCTCCTGGCCAGCCAGATTTATCAGCATCTGCTCCAGGATGGGAAGGATTGGAATGACGTTGTTCATCCCCAGTCCTGACGACTGACAAATAAAGTGGCCTCTTCAAAGGGCCTGAGCAAAAGCCTGGCTTCACACATGAGCAGCCCTCCTTGATGTAGCGCTGACACAATGTTCTTCCCGTTGTCGGTGACCATAGTTCCGATTTTAGATTGGTGAGGAGACAGCCAGAATTGCATTTCCTCTTGAAGAATGCAGAGCAGTTCCTCCCCGGTGTGACTCCGTTCACCCAGGAAAACCAGATGGGAACAGCTTGACACCACTGTGCTCAGTATAGCTGGTATGCTGGAGTTGCAAATGCCAAATGCCAGAAGTCTAGAAAGCAAAATGGGAGAGCTTGAGGCTTTTGTACTGGAGAAACATATTGATGTAGTTGGTGTTGCTGAGACATGGCTGGACTCTTCTCATGATTGGGCTATAAATCTTGGGAAACGATAGGGATAAAAGCAAAGGTGGTGTTGTATGTTTGTATGCCAGGAATTAGATGAAAGTAAGTGTGAAATAAACAATTGTTGATGAAGGTTGTGAGGGTGTTGAAACCTTGTGGGTGGAAATTCAGAGGGGAAAAAATAATGTAAAAATAATTCTTGGTGTGATCTATAGACCCCCCGATATCACTGAGGAGATAGAAGATCAACTGTATGTGCAAATGGAGTAGTGATAATAGGAGGTTTTAAATATCCAAACATAGATTGGGAACATGGTTCTGCCTCAGCTGCAAAGCTGAGAAAATTCATCAGCTTTTTTGTAGGATAATTTTATGGGCCAATTTGTAGAAGATCCTACTAGAGGTGATGCTTTTCTGGATCTAGGAATTTCTAACAATGCAGAGTTTGTAAGAAATGTCACTGCCCATGAAAACCTTGGTAACAGTGACCATAATATAGTTATATTCCAACTTAACTGTAAAAAACAAACTCAGGTCGGTAGGGCAAAAACACTTAATTTAAAAAAAGGCGAATTTCCCAGGGTTGAGTGCTGCAATTCAGGACATGGGAGTGCTTTAAACTATTTTGGATAAGTATATTGTTAAATACATTCCTAAAGGCAACAAGTACAAGCGAATAAAATGAAGCCCCGCATGGCTTAAAAATAGTGTAAAAATTGGGGTCAGCTGTAGCCTTTAAAAAGTATAAAGAACTAAATAAATTATGTAGGGGTAATAAAATCAGCGAAAATACACAATGAAATACAGGTGGCCAAAGAAAGTAAGAACAACACCAAAACATTCTTCAAATACATAAATGCAAAAAATGATGCCTCTAAATGATGGTAACGGGGTGTTGGTCTCTGGGAATCGAGAGAAGGCAGAGCTCCTAAATGGGTTTCTTAGCTCTGTATATACAAAAGAAGAGAGGGCATCTCATGAGGGTGGTGCCATTGGTGGGAATACCACAAATAACATACTTACCTGGCTGACTGTAGATATGGTCCTTAACCCCTTCCCGCAATGTCACGTACATGTACGTGAACGAATGTGGCTAATTGCCGCATCCTTACGTACATGTACGTGATATGATTGGGCGGGTGCATGAGCTACACCTGCCCGATCAGCACCATGGGCCCGGCTGTTGTCAATAGCTGACCGCGGCATGTGTGGGGTCTGAGAGAGAAAAGGAGCTCCCTCTGTCCCCATCGGCCCCCCGTGCTGTGCTGGCAGGGGGCCGATGGTTGCCATGGCAGCGCCGATGCCTTACACAGGCATCGGAGTCTGCCATGTACGGAAGCCTAGGGGATCCAGCCTGCAGGCTGGGCCTCCTAGGCAACCTGTCAGCGTCTTACACAGTGAGATGCTGACAGTTGAATTCAGTACAATACAGAAAGTATTGTACTGAATTGAACAGGGATCAAAGCCTGAAAACGTGAAGTTCCACAGTGGGAAAAATGTAAAAAGTAAAAAAAAAAAAAAAAGAGTTTTAAAAATAATAATAAATTTAAATAAA
>ONZH01006295.1:0-58642 GCA_900303285.1 Rhinella marina | reverse complement strand
GCACAAGCATTTAGTGTTTTTTCTACCCAGGTGACAGAAGAGGAGGAGCAGGAGCTAGCCAGAGGAGGTAGAGGAAGATGAGGCAGATGACCAGAGGCAGTATACAGTGGAGTTGGAGGGAGGGAGTCCCTCTGAGTCACTTGCGTAAATGGCCCGATGCATGCTCACTTGCTTATGTAGTGACAGCCAAGTAGTCACCATCCGGCAGAGGGATGAATTCTGGCTCTCCACCTCTTGGACCCTCGCGACCGGTCTAAAATGGGGGCCTTTTTTTCACCTGCAGAGAGGGAGGACAAACTGAAGTACTATAGAGACATCCATGTAGTCAGTTAGCTGCTGCCTATCTGCGTCGTCGTCCATCTCCTCGGCAGGTCTGGCCGGGGTGGCCCCTCAGCGCCACGTACCACTCCCACGGCTTCTGTGGGGGGTGGGGGCTTAGGAGCAGTACCAGCTCCATCAGCAGCAACTTGAGTCTGGGAGTCGCTGGATGAGCAGCTTTCTTCACCCGCCAAGTGTGGAAAGTACTCAGCAGCAGCAGGTAGACCAGGAGCAGACCCTGAACCAGCAGGTGGTGGCCTACTTGGACAGCACCCTGCCACCCCACATTGAAGATCCTCTGGACTACTGGGCAGCCAAACTGGATTTGTGACGGCAACTGGCCGAGTTTGCACTGGAGAGGTTGTCCTGCCCGGCTAGTAGTGTGTGCGGGTGTTCAGTGCGGCGGGGGCCATAGTTACCCCAAGGAGAACTTGCCTGTCCTTCCAAAATGTGGAAAGACTCACCTCTGTCAAGATGAATCAGGTGTGGATCAGCCAGGATTTCCACCCACCAACGCCTGATGCATCAGATTAGATCAGCCATGATGCGTCACCCAAACCTTGACAAATGAGACTGTATTCTTCAGGCTACCTGCCTCAGCCACTCTTATGATGCTGCCACCCACCTGATGCCACACATCTACCAGCTGCTCCTTCCAGCACCCAGCATCTTTACCAGTGACTGTATTGCCACCCACTCTTCACTCTGTCATTGACCCAATATGTAGACTTCTGATGCTGCTGCCATCTCATCAGGTCTCCTCATGCTGCTACTGCTGTCACCTCCAGGCTATGTCACCATGCCACTCTGTGGCCTGATGCTGCTGCTGCCGCCTCCACACGCTGTGTCCTAGCTGCCGCTACGTCCAAATTATGTAATTGTGCCACTCTGTGGCCTACTCATGCTGCTGCCGCCGCCTCCACACACTGTGTCCTAGATGCCGATACCTCCAAATTATGTAATTGCGCCACTCTACGGTATGCTGCTGCTGCCTACACACGCTGTGTCCTAGCTGCTGCTAGGTCCAAATTATGTACTTGTGCCACTCTCTGGGATGCTCTTACTGCTACCGCATCCACACGCTGTCTTCTAGTTGCCGCTAGGTCCAAATTATGTAGTTATGCCACTCTACGGTATGCTGCTGCTGCCTCCACACGCTGTATCCTAGCTGCCGCTACGTACAAATTATGTAATTGTGCCATTCTGTGGCGCTACCCATGCTGCTGCACTTCCATGGTCTCTCTTTGTGCCACTCTTTGGCCTATTCATGCTGCTGCCACTTCCAGGGTCTCTCTTTTTGCCACTCTTTGGCCTACTCATGCTGCTGCCACTTCCAGGGTCTGTCATTCTGCCACTCTGTCGCCTTCCAATTTTAACGACTGCCGCTGCCACTTCCAGGTTGTCTCTTTGAGCCCCTCTTTGGCCTACTCATGCTGCTGCCACTTCCAGGGTCTGTCATTGTGCCCCTCTTTGGCCTACTCATGCTGCTGCCACTTCCAGGGTCTGTCATTCTGCCACTCTGTCGCCTTCCAATTTTAATGACTGCCGCTGCCACTTCCAGGGTCTCTCTTTGTGCCCCTCTTTGGCCTACTTATGCTGCTGCCACTTCCAGGGTCTGTCATTGTGCCAATCTATGGTCTACTCATGCTGCTGCTACTTCAGGGTCTGTCATTCTGCCACTCTGTGGCCTTCCAATTTTAACGACTGCCGCTGCCACTTCCAGGGTCTCTCTTTGTGCCAATCTATGGTCTACTCATGCTGCTGCCACTTCCATGGTCTCTCTTTGTGCCCTTCTTTGGCCTACTCATGCTGCTGCTACTTCAGGGGTCTGTCATTCTGCCACTCTGCCGCCTTCCAATTTTAACGACTGCTGCTGCCACTTCCAGGGTCTTTAATTGTGCCACTCTGTGGCCTACTCATACTGCTGCCACTTCAGGGTCTGTCATTGTGCCACTCTGTCGCCTGATGCTGCTGCCGCCGCCTCCACACGCTGTCTTCTAGCTGCCACTAGGTCTAAATTATGTAATTGTGCTTCTCTACGGTATGCTGCATTTAAATTTTTATGACTGCTGCTGCCTCTCCCAGGGTATGTCACTATGCCATTCTGTCTCATTAAAATTAATACGACTCCTGCTGCCTCTCCCACTCTGTGGCCTTGAAATGTATTCCACTGCTGCCTCTTGCAGCTGCTGTTACGGTGCCACTCTGTGGCCTTGAAATTTGTTTGACTGCTGACTCTTGCAGCTTCTGTTACGGTGCCACTCTGTGGCCTTGAAATTTGTTTGACTGCTGCCTCTTGCATCTGCTGTTACTGTACCACTCTCCTCTGCAGCAGCAAGTCAGTCTTAAATTTTTGGTATGTTCTGTAGTCCTATTCCATTATTCAAAGCTCAAGTACACAGGAAACCATGTTTGTTTGGAACACTCAAATTTTTTAAAGTAAACTATTCCGGCCCCCGGGACACTCAGCGATGAGCATGGGGGAGGCGAGAGGCAGGGGCTCCCACAGGTGGTAGCTCAGCTCCCTGCAGCTTGATCTCAATATGGAACTCCGAACTTTCTTGGCGTCTTGGGTCAATACTGACATTTTGTCACAGTCGAGGCAAAGCTGGAGCCTTCTATGCACCTCCTTTGTATTACGTTCCCGTCCGCTGGCATAACCAGCCCCGATACTGATAAGAACATATGCGACAGTTGATCTTAACCAAAAGGACGAGAATTTTTTATTACGGTCTGCTCTTCAGGGTATGTCATCATGCCACTCTCCGGCCTGATGCTGCTGTCGCCGCCGACTCCACATGCCGTCTCCTAGCTGCCCCTACGTCAAAATTAGGTAATTGTGCCACTCTGTGGCCTCCAAATTGTACTACTACCTCCACTGCTGCTGCCACTTCCAGGGTCTGTCTTTCTACTCATGCTGCTGCCACCTGGCCACACTGTCGTTGTGCCACTCTATAGTCTGCTGATGCTGCTGCCACTGCTATCTCCAACCTGTCTGGGAGGGGGGGGCTCTGCTTGTATAAGCGTGTAATAGAACAGGTTGTGTTGAAATGTATGTGGAATCAGTGAATTGGTGTAAAAGGCGTGCACTTTCGGCGCTCTAGTAGGATCTTGGGCCTCTGCATGATTCTTTATAGCTATAGCTAACATTGACCTGTAAGGCTGAGTTCAGACTTGAGTTGTTTGGTGAGTTTTGGCCCCTTAACTGCCCAAATACATAAGTGTGCAGCGATTCTAAGAAGCCTGTTATGTGCGTGTCACACTGGCTCACAGTATTCTTCCACTACCACAGTAGAACACCGAGTGTACTCAAGCGCAATGCTGGCATTCACTGTAATGTTGATTCGTACGCTAATGCTACGCATTGTATGCTAATGCGTACGAATTTGTATGCTAATGCGTACGCATTTGTATGCTAAGGGGCTGTTCACATATCAGTTATTTGATCAGTTATTTCCATCAGTTATTGTGAGCCAAAACCAGGTGCGGGTCAAAAACAGCAAACAGGTTCTCCACTAGCCTCCACTCCTGGTTTTGGCTCACAATAACTGATGGAAATAACTGATCAAATAACTGATATGTGAACAACCCCTAATGCGTACGCATTGTGCGCAAATGCGTACAAATTCAGTTAATTAGCATACTTTTACAAGCGAAAGGAGTAAAAGAGGAGAAGTCGCGATTCTGACCTTTTTCTATTAACTAGACACCCTCCCCTCTTCAGAGCGGGGGGTGCCTGGTTTAGTCCCTTTGACTAACATTATGCTCGGTTGCTTGGCCAGAGCACCCGAGCATACGAGCACAGAAGTGCTCCCTCAACACTACTCCCTATGCGTTTTACAGCAAGGCACAGTGTTCTACACCACTATCCAGGACTCTCTGCAGCCCGAAAGTAGCTGTTTTTTAACGCGATTCGCAACGAATTTATTCGGATCGAAGCGAATCTTTTCGGAAAATTCTGCCGAACCAGCCAAATAGAAATTTTGAAAAATTTGCTCATCTCTAGTCACAGATCAAGCAGCGTAGCTCCATACCATTCTGATGCTGCAAGTCCAGGAGAGCATTCCTCACCATGTGAGAATGGCTGAAAAGGACAGTCTCCTGGACATTGCCAGCACCTTGCACAAGCCAGTGCATTTTTTTAAAAGGCCATGCAGGGAGTGTGTTTTTTTTTTCCCCTGAGGTTTAGGGCAGCCCATTGTTGTTGACCGCTTTGCCGAGTTGGAGTTGGCGGGGTGATAGCCAGCTGATTGTTTGCTGCATGATTTACTTGATAAAATGCTCGCCAGTCTGGCTACTCTCTCCCAGGCCAATCAGCTCCAACACAGCATGGCAATGCTTGTCTTGACATGTGATAGATAGTGTGAGCAACGCTGTACCTTGCTGTTGTTGGGGACGGAACTGTGCCCATGGAGGAGGATGTGGAGGAGGCAGATAAGTGCCTGCAGTGCAGCAGCATGGCCGGGAGGAGGTTCAGCATGTAGACAAGCTAATTGCTGGTGGAGAAAAGTTTTTTCATTAACAAAAGTTCCATTATATATGTCCCACAATGGAGTCGAGGACAAGGAGGAGTCTTAATAGGAAAACAAGAAGGTGGTGATGATAAAATATATCGTACTGCTTGGGGATGCAGGTTGGCTGCCACAAAGAGGAAAAGGAGAAGAAGGATAGACTTGTTCTGACTGGGAATGCAGGCCATTTGTATTTTCCCATCTAGTGATGGCTCCTCATGTGCTGCAATAAATAATTAAAATAAGCCGCAGAGATACCTCTGGCACCTATAATTGTGTTGTAATACCCACTGCTTATTTTAATCCTGCAGATCTTGCACAACGCTGTGGTTTTGTGTGCCTTGTGGGGAAAAAGTGCCATACGGCTGTTGCTCATGCAGAGCTACAGGCAGCTAAGCTGGGGTTAGCTCTGGCACCTGGCTCTCCTTTGGGAGGTATGTGGCCTCTGCTCTTTATTGCTGCTGCCAACGCTCTTCTCTACTGATGTTGCCTCCTCATCAGCACCCCAATCTGGCTCCCAGGTCCTGTCCTTAGCCTCCCTGCTGCTTTTATCAGACTGTGAGATATCATGATGGGCTCCTGGCCCCCCTTTTCTGTTCTACCCAGACTGCCACTGTTGCTGCCACTACCACCAATGCCATGGCTACAGGTGCCACTATTACCATAACCATCAATACAGGTATACATGGGGTCACAAGCCTCCTCTCCAACCTTCTTCTCAGGGCTCTCACGCAAGTCGTCAACAGGGACAGACTCTTTTGACTATCTGCCATAGGGTGTGTAGGGGTTTTCTTGCCACTTCTTAGGAAAAAGGAAGGCACCCCTCTAAGAATGGGCAGTGAAGACTGAGAGGCCTCCACTGAAAGTCTTCTTTGGGGTTGCAAGGAGGAAGATCAGGAGGAACACAGTGACCCCTGGCTCAACTGTACGGTGTCTGACTCTGAAGTCACCTCCACGTCATCCTGCTGCGACTGAGAGGAGGAGTGAGCCATCCAATCTATAATCTCATCTGGTTTCACCTCAACTATAATGTTGCACCTTTCTGAAGCCAGCAGTGACAACTGTGGCCTACTACCCACATTCTGGCTCTGCTTGTCTCTATTCTACACAACACACACAATTCTTCTTTGGAATCCTAGCCTCTCCCTTCACTCTCCCTGGCAATAAGTTCGATTGATTTCTGACTGTCCCTAAGATCGTTTTTCTGGCAGACACTGTCATACCCAACCACCCTCATTCACAGCCCATCAGAGAACGACGTTCCTCTAGGGCACCTCCTTGTCTGCTGCAGCATAGATTGGCTCATCCAGGCTGTCTGTCAGCCTCCTGGGAGCCAATCAGAACAAGCCCTTCCCCCTCACAATCTCTCAGGGTCATGTGGGACCCCTTCTTCATCTCTAATCCTTTTTTTCTACCGACATGCTCTAAAATGGCGCTACATGCAGTTTTAGTGTATTTGTCTGAAAAGAACTTGGAAAGAACTTGATTCGGTCCCAACTGGTTCGTCCATCCGTAGTACACAGTACTAATTTTACCCAAGGACTAGCCAATTTGTACTGGGGACATGAATAAAGCTGCAAGAACCAGTCACACAGCCAGTATTGGAATAAGTACAGATATAAAGTTCACTGAGAAAACAAAGGCTAGTTGAGGCTAACAGACCTTTTACAGAAATAAAGTTATCTAACATAAGCTTTCTTGAAAAATTGAGTTTTTGAAGCACAGAGGAGCAAGACTGCTGTTCTAGGGCAGTGAGTTCTATCAAATGGGTGCAGCACTGGAAAGTGAGATGATGCAATGAGGGAGAATGATTTTCATTATGATATGTAACTTTTAAGCATTAAACAATTTAAAATATACCACCTGACAACACACACTGCTATATTTACAGCAATATAAGAAAGTGATTAGATATGGCAATATGTATGGTTTGAATTTTGTTTCTTCTATGTCTGCTACCGATTGAGACAAATTCAATGACTCACATTAATTCTAAACTAACCAAATTTGTTACAATTTTCACAAACATTTGCTTATGTCTGTGCAGGCTCCAATCCTGGCTTTGGCTCACAATCACTAATGGAAAACACAGGCCAAAACACTAACGTGTGAATAAGGCATTACATAGTGCTGACATAATCAACAGTGCTCTACAGACATTATCATTGCTTGCTGTTCACAACCTAAGTACACTATCAGTAGGTATGTCGTTCAAGAATGAGAGGAAGCCAGCGCACCCAGGGGAAACTCATGCAAACACTGGAGGAATATACCAACTCCATGCAAATGTTTTCCTTGGTCAGATTTGAACCTCAGATCTGCAAGGCATTTGCGCTAACCACTGAGCCATTGAATTCTTATACCTATTTTAGTGAATGCATTACAGTGTTGTTTAAAGAATTTCACTGCAAAATTGAATTGTTATACCCATTTACAGAACACATTGCTGCAACAGACCATGTAGTTCAAAGACATTTTACAGCAAAAATTGTTATACCCGTTAATAAATGCATTCTATTACTTCAATGCTAGTGTGCAGTGTGTTTGTTGAAGGGGAGGGATATCTACATGCTATGTATTTATATATTGCTTCTCAGCATAATTTATAAACTGTTCAAAGGTATTTTCTATACTTTTTGATCAAAGTCATTAGCCCCCTTACTACAGTATGTCAATGTGACCTCTTTTGAGTGGGCCCCTACTCTAAATTGGTTCAGTGCCACATGGTGACCACCACAGCAACATTAGCTGCCATGCAGCACTGCCCTATGTGAAAAGATCTCAAAAACTCCCCTCTCCATGTGATCTCAGGAACTAACTGAAACCAAGTAGGAATTAACCCTTATGCAGTCTCTTGCTAATTAAAACACCTGGGCTGAATGGAAGTAGTGAAGACACCCTAAAAAGAAACAAGTAGCAATACAATATTCTAAAATAATGAAAAAAGTTTGACTCGCACATCCACATGCTATGTTGTTAGGCTGCTGGGTTGTGCTGCCTGCAGGTGTGGTGTTGTGACAGCAGTGGTTGCCATGTGGTGCTGTACCAATTTAGAGTAGGGACATGCTCAAAAGAGTTCACCTTGACGTGGGGAGTGGGCTTATGCCGTTTGATCAAAAAGTACACAAAGTACCTCATGTACAGTTAAACAATTATACTGAGATGCAATAGATCAATGAATAGCATGTGGATGTGCTATCCATTATTTTTTATATGTCAGAATACCTCATAAAAACTGTCTGAAAAACGGAATGGTGCAAAATTAAAGACCCATGATTGGTCATCTGAGAGTCAGAATGTGGGTAGTAGCATCACCAGCCATCTGACCAATAGTAGCAGTAGGCTACACTTCTCCCTGGCTTTTGATAAGCATCACATTATTACTGAGGAAAAAGAGTATGGGATTGTAGACTGGATGGCACACTCCTCCTCTTAGTCACAGCAGGATGATGTGGATGTTACTTTTAAGTCACAGTGCCTTGGAGCCAGAGAACACAGCATTCCTACTGCACTCCTCCTTGAAACTGCAGAGAAGCCTTTAAGAGCATCATCTCTGCTTTCACTCTCCTCTCTTAATGCTGTATGCATTTTGACTCTCGCTATCAAAGCAAATTGGGAGAAAGTTTTTCTGTTGCCAAAAGGGAGGCCAAATTCCTTTATCACTAGGATACTCTGTGTATACAACTTGCCACAGCTTTTGGCAAGCAGACAAATAACCCACCTCCCGCCATCTCCACTACAACAAGCAGTGGCAGCAGCCAGTTCAGTATCATCAACATTACGGAGCAATATTTTTAAAAACTGTGCCAAGCTGATGCAAATGAGCAAACAGATACATACTGGCTCAACATCCAGATTCAGTCCTACCTGGTCTCTTTTTCTCCAGTGCAATTCGTGTTCCCTAACCTCAGAGACGTCTGGGAAGACAGATTGGAACAGTGGCCAGAACTGACCCAGTATATCCACTTTGTACTGTTTTGTCCAGCCTCCAGTTTCATCTCAGAGAGGGTTATCAATGCAGCAGGTGGCCTTGCCACTCTCAAATGAAAAAAGTTGTCTTCCAACATCAGTTTTGTTAAAATGAATGAAGCATGGATCCATGAGAATTTTCACACACCTCCAGCGGAGGCAGATGAATAGATCTGCTGTTGCTGCTGCTGACACCACCATACCACTTCTGCTGTCTGCCAGCCTATCATGTCACTGGGTTCTGTCTACCTGCATACCATCATGTTTCATTCCAATTGGCACCCGCTGCTGCCATCATTCCATTGCTGCTGTCTGCTTGCATAAGATCATGTTCTATACAGTATGGTTGTTGCTGCTGCCATCATGCCACTACTTCTGTCTTCTTGCCTACCATTGTGTTCCCAAAAGTATGGCTGCTGCTGCCGCTGCCTTTGTGCCACTGTCTGCCTGCCTACCATTATGGTCTGTATAGTATGGGTGCTGCTGCAACCATCATAATACTGATGCTGTCTTCCTGCCTACCAATATGTTCTATACTATTCCATGCTGTGTTCCTACTGCTGGTGCTACTGTTGCTGACACTATTACCCCCACACACCTTACCCTTTCCAAATCCACTGCACTGTACTTCTGCTGCTCTTAAATGAAAGGAAGAATTTTTCCAGACCTGTTGAACTTCAGAAAAAGCCATTGTTTCTTCTGGCATTTAACATTGTTTGTATAAATATGGGCAGGCTTTGTGTATAAACAACAGCAGGCATAATTTTTGGACCCTATAAATAAATATGAAAAAGCATGACACATGAGATGGAGCAGTGTTTTTAAGCACATAGTTTCCACTCTCAACCATGATTTTAATTACAGGTATATATGTCAGTGTCACTTTGACGTTATTTGCTATTGTTGTCATTGCGTTAAAGAGCTTCAAAGGAGGGGAGAAGAGGAAATAAATCAGGTATACCTGATGGAGTGGGCTGCTAGGGAACGTATGGAGTGCACTGCTGCAGTGAACCCACTCCATACGCAGTTGGTGCCAGCTATATCAAACAGCAGACACCCTGCCGCAATGATGGGGAATGGCGAATCTGCCAAACCCTGTCATTTAATCCCTCAGATGCTGTGATCAACACCGATCGTGGCATCTGTGAGGTAAGGAAGAGGCCCCCCTCTGTATTCCGATCAGAGCCCCCGCAGTGAAAGCACAGGGCTTTGATTGGTTAACATGGCAACCTAAACACTTTTGAAGTTTCCCATTGCTGCCATGGTAACCTCCCTGCCGTGCTGTGCATGAGACACAGCTCAGCAAGCAGAGTGTCAAAATTCTAATCATCCTAATAGATCTCGATTAGGGTAAATAGGACAAGAGATCAAAAGATTCCAGGTTCTAGCCCCCTATGGGGGTCAAAAGTTGTTACTCTAAAATTAAAAAATAAAAAAATGAAAAGTTTAAATCTCCCCGCCATTTCCCTATTTTACTTATTATTACATATTATTTTACATATGTCTGAACTATTAAAATATTAATAAAAATTTCTTATGCACTAATCACCGTAATCGGAAAAAAAAAAAAATGATTTGCTGTTTTTTGTCACCGCCCCCCCCACAAAAAAATTGAATAACAATACAAAAAAATGGTACCAATAAAATCTAAATTTCATCCAGAAAAAATCAAGCCCTCAAGTTTGGTATTGAATGGTGCTTTTAAAAAGTGAAACTTATCCCCCCAAAAATACACCATTATATGGCTATATGAATGGAAACGTTTAAATGGAAAATTATGGCTATTGTAGCGTTGGGAGGAAAAAGTGAAATGCAAAGCCAAAAATAGGCCCAATACTATATGCTCTGAAAACAATACAAACAATGAAGAACTTTAAAAAGTAGACTGGGAATAAATACAAAAATGTACACAAAACTGTAAATGGCTCTGTCTGTCAAATGGAAAACTACTGCAAGAACAGAAATTATTTCTTAACACAGTTCCATATTCCATATTTCAAATGTAAAATTGAAAACTATATAAATATATAATATGAACCTGATGGTATTTTGCTTTAAACGTGTATTATAGTTAAAGTGGACCTTTCTCCACTCCTGACATGCCTGTTTTAATAGCTACATGTATTCATCATGTAATAATTCTGAAACATCTATTCTTATGGCTCTTTGTTGCACCATTCCTTTATTATTTCTGCTAGAAGTTATGAATGAATTGCTAGCAGTCTGCAGTAAGGGTACAGAGGGCTGGTAACAAGTTGGGTGTGTGTACCTGCACAGTCTGAAAATGGCAGCACTGATTGGATAGAGTGAGGAGTGAGTCTGTGCAGGTACACACCCCCAAATGGTTACCACCCCTCTGTACCCTTACTGCTAGCAATCCATTCATAACCTCTAGCAGAAATTATAAAGGAACGGCACAACAGAGTCATAAGAATAGATGCTCCAGAAGTATTATTACATGAATGCATGTAGCTGTTAAAACAGGCATGTCAGGAGCAGTGAGCGGTCCTCTTTAATACCAGATGGAACATAGTGGCTGGTTAGATGTGTGGAACAATATGCTAATCATTGCTGTTGTGGCTTGCAATCTCCTGAAAATGCTCCTTTTGTATGAGAATTACAGGCTGTAACATTAAATGAGTGGCATGGCTTTCCCATGTTACTTTATGGTGATGCTCCAGGTGTTGATACAGGCCATCATTCCACCATTAGCACCCTGGCCTACTTCACATTCTGCCCACACAGCCTGTATACCGTCACGCTAACGTCCCCCAGTGACTTGGTGAAAAATTCCCACACTGGCGAGTCTCACTCGCACGCTGCCACCCTCTTCACCCAGCTCCCACATACATCATCCTCTACATCTGTTTGAAGGTCACTTGAGTCACTCTCACCTGTCTCTTGTGCATGTCACTGACCTCTTGCAACATGGGCTTCCACCCGACTGTCATCATTGGTAGTTGCACACCTAGAGGAGTCTGCAGTGGCGTGTAACTGCTGACTGTCCTCACAAAGCTCCTCCTCACTGAAAAGCAGAGCTCAGCTAATGGCATACATTAATTGGCTGGCAGAAGGAGCAGCAAAAGCAAGAGGCAGGTTCAGGACAGGTCAGGGCACAGAGGCAGTTTCTGGACCATGCCAACTAAGCGTGGTGTCAGAGAAACCCACCGATTCCTGGCTGGGTGTATCTATTGTCACCACCCCTTCTTCTGCTACTACTTGTGCTGGCTGCAGCAACATTTTTGTCACTGTCCGTTCCTTTGGAGAGGGTTGCTTTTACAGACTAACAATAATACACACACAACTGAAGATAAAATTGATTTTAGAGGAAAAATTGTTAGGAAACATTCTTTCCTGTATATTTACTTGTATATAAAGTGCAAGGGCTGCCAAAAATTACAAGGAAGAGGCACTCCGATACAACCTGTATATCACGTAAAGGAGGGCCTCATTCACATTGTGGTATAATTGTTAAGGTAGTGGGACTCCTACGCTTATAAAGCCTATGCACTAAGTGAAAGGGCTGCCAAAAATAACAAGGAACAGACACTCAAATACACCCTTTATTACACATAAAGGAGGACATCATACACACCCTTGAAAAATTATGATCGATGGCCTGCTGGTGACCCTCTAAAACATTAGGAGTGATGGCCTGCTGCTGAGCTGACCATCTAAAACATTAGGGGAGAGGGCCTGCTGGTGACTCTCTAAAACATTAGGGGCGAGGGCCTGCTGGTGACCTTCTAAAATATTAGAGTGAGGGCCTGCTGCTGAGCTGACCATCTAAAACCATCTTACACTCAATGTCACAGATATTTAGTATGCGCAAATGTCATACAACAGATGTAGTGTAGGTTGTGTCACTGTCACCAGTGGCGAAAAAATTACGCTGAATGTCACAGATATTTAGGATGTGCGAATGTAACTCAAGAGATGTAGCAGAGGTTGTGTCACTGTCAGAAGCAGCAGCCAAACAATTGAGCTCAATTTAGCGCAGGTTGCGCTAATAAATATTGGAGCCAGATAAAACATTAGTCCTTAAAGGACTTTTTGGTCTCTAAATCTTTTAAACACTAAACCCTGCTTAGAAAAAAAAACACCTATTGCTGTCCCTACACTATCTGTCCCTTCTCCTGCAGCTCTCCCTGACTATATAGCACTCGATGACCCGTTGCAGCCAGCCAAACACTGTAATGCCAATAGCCAACATGGCTACGGAATTACAGTGTGTGCCAGTACTTGCCCGCACGCTTATTGGCTGCGTAGCAGCCAACAAACATGGGGGTAGGAGACTCGAGCATGCTCGCGGAACACTACTCATTATATGTCCTGCTATTGACAGTCAGCCGCTAACAGTTGTTTGCAGTGTTGTCATGAACAAGAAACCTGGATTGCTATGAATTGAAAACATATTGTCTTTAGAGGCTTATCCAGGTTCTGTTTGGGAATCTGAAAAAAGGTTGCGTTTGTGTATGGAAGCCTCAAATTGAGTGCTTCAGTCATGTCGTTGTTGTGGAGTGACATACTGCCACAACTGTCGGTTTGATGATCTTGGGAGCCATAAGACGGTCAGTCGCCCACAGTAGTGATATGAGGAACACTTTCTAACAGTGATATGTGCAGGACATGCCTCTCCTGGCCAGGCTTTCAACTGGCATGTTGCAGCAGGAGAATGCTCGCCCACACACAGTAACGATTCTCTAGGAATGTCTATCAACTGGGACACTAGCTTTGACAATCTACTGTATCTCATCTTGTATCCTCTCTAGAGGCGGATCAACAGGGTACTAGAGCCTCCTTTCAATTATACAGTTTTCCCAATAAATATTCTTTCACTCTAATATTGTAATCATTTATATATTATCATTACATTTAGAGATGAGCGAATCATTCAAAAAATTATTTGATGAACATTCGCCGAACTTTTCCTAAAATTCATATATTCGACGAATAGATTAGTTGTATTTGCGTACAAAATATACGTTATTATGTGCTATTAGCGAACATTCGCTCACTAATAACGAACGTTCATTTACAAAATGTACGCAACTTCTTAGAAGACGTACCCCTGACCGTACAAATAGCTTACGAATCTCAGCGTACTATTGTCTAAGCGATTACGTAATACGCAGGCACGTACGAGGAGAGGCCGCGGCGTGCACTCCTCAGAGGCAGAGCGAATATTCGAGACATATATATGGTAAAGTGCAAATACATTATTATAGGTATAATATAAAAATTTTAAATATCACCTACCTAGTATGCTCACGTTTAAGTCTCTTTTCTTCTGACGCTTGTCATAGAACTGGAGCAGAGTTCCAAACTCAGTCGCAATTTGTAATCCACATAGGTAAAATTGTAATCCAAATGGGTAAAAAAAAAAGCAGCAAAGGTTCCTTAAAAACCCTCTTTCAAGGGGCTCCCCAAATAACCTGAAAAGGGAGAAAAAGGGATGAGGCGCACGAATGCGCAACTTAATTTCCTGAGTTGCCTCGTCATCCTCCCCGCGCTGGAGAAAGGGGCGGAACTACCAGGGAGGAGTCTGCATCGCTGAATTGAATTCGTACGCAACAGCATATAGAGTAACTACCAGGGAAAAGTCTGCATCGCTGAATTGAATTCGTACGCGACAGCGTATAGAGTAACTCAATTATACGTAGAATAGCGTAGAATTTATAGGACACACTACGTAGCGAATGTGTACAAAAGCGAAGCTGAAAAATCCCAAGATTCGATATGAATCTACGAAGCGGCGAATAGATTCGCTCATCTCTAATTACATTCAGACACAAAGTTTAATTCGAGTCCAACAACTCTTTCTTGGTGTATATTCGCCTTTCAGAGCTGTCTTTTTACTGCTGTTCTGTATTTTGTATCTTTTACTGCTAATATTCCACTTTTAATATACAATATCTCCCCCTCTTCTGTTGATGCCTCATCTTTCTGTGCACTGCACCTTCTATTATTCTTCTCTCAGATTCTGACACCCGCCCCCTCTGTTTTCCTCTCTTGTCTCAGTATGTCTGTTTCATCTCTGGTTTTCTCCCTACAGCTCCTAGTACTAATTTCTGAAAATGCCTCACTTTTTGCTTTTTTTGAGAAACCCACAAAAACACACATATTGCATATTTTATATAGCTTTTATAAAAAAAAAAAAACATCCTTTTTTTGTATTTACAAATGGTAATTTTCATTATTATGATTAGAATTAGTGACATTTACCGCATATTCTTGTCACATACGTACCACCCTAGCATGTGAGGTGGCTGTGACTGCAAAGAGTTAATTTCCTCCACTCACTGAATCTTGCACTCACCTTATACTTTGTCTGCAAACTAAGCATAAATGTAACGGGCAGCCGGGGGCGCGCTCCCTCCCTGCAGCCGGTCTATCTATGCAGGAGCGAGGACACGGCTGGCATCCTTGTCTCCATGACAACGAGGGGACATGGAGGACCCGGCTGCACACACATCCTCAGCGCAGCCCACGTCCTCCATCCCCTAGACAACGAGCAGGGGAGGGTCTGAGTGCCGACCACAATGAGTCGGTGCTCAGGTGTTTGAATATAATAGAGGGGGGTCACGTGGCAATGGCCACGTCATGTGACCCATATATTAGGCCTATTTAAGCAGGCAACCTTCTGGCCACAGGTTGGCTGTGATTGGTCCTATTACCCTCACCAGCGTTTTGTGTACTATTGTGACTTCTGTGTTGACCTCGGCTTTGAACTTGACCTCGTCCTTGCATCTCCCCTTGTACTACATGACCTCTCGGCTCCTGACCTCGGCTAGTATTTGACCTCGTTCTTGTATTACCCCTTGTACTGACGCTACCTCTCGGCTTCTGACCTTGGCTCGTATTTTGACTCTGCTCCAGTGTTATCCCTTAGTATTGACGTGACCTCCTGGCTTTGACCTCTTGGCTTGGCTTGGTAATATTTTTGGTAATATTTTTTTGTCCATGTGTTCTGTCTTTGTCTCTTGTTTTCTCCCATTGTTCCCCTCCCTGTAAGCCCCAGCACGTACGTAAACTAGGGAATGCCGTTCAGTTGTACACTGTCAGTTAGGACGGACTGTGCAAGTAGGCAGGGACAATGGTGTGGGTTTAAGCTCAGGGCTGCACTATTCCCTGAAACGGGACAGAATCACAGGCTCTGGAGATGGTGCGTTTCTTCTGGCTGGAACGATCCAGCTCTTAAGTGTCAATTCAGATTAGGACTTTCTGAAGACTTGAAGGATACACAAGTGGTAGTTCCACCCAACTCTCCGTCCCTGAGATCCCTGTTAGAGGATCGTCAATAAGAACCAACGCAGCTCAGAATTACCATGAGGGACCAAAGACGTCTGGGGGGTGCCTGCCTCTACTGTGGCGAGAAGGATCATTGGTTACAACAATTGTCTAAACTTCCTCCCTCCAGGAGATCTCCACATCCTGACTCCCGGAAGGATAAGGTACTCCTCAAGGTGGTAAGATATGAGCTATTGTTACCTGTGGTCACTTCTTTTGGCACTTGTAAGGATTCTGGGGAGTCATTTATTGATTCGGGTCTGTTTCCAATTTTATTGACCGCAATTTTGCCTTGTCGCTAGGTGTGCCATGACATGGAAAGGACCTAGAAATTTTAGTACACAGTAAACTAAGCTGCAGAAACCAGTGTCAGACTGCTGCTGCCAAGGCCAATAAGATAATGGGTTGCATCAAAAGGGGCATAGATGCCGATGATGAGAACATAGTCCTGCCACTTTACAAATCACTAGTCAGACCACACATGGATTACTGTGTTCAGTTCTGGGCTCCTGTGAACAAGGCAGACATAGCAGAGCTGGAGAGGGTTCAGAGGAGGGCAACTAAAGTAATAACTAGAATGGGTGGACTGCAGTACCCAGAAAGATTATCAAAATTAGGGTTATTTACTTTAGGAAAAAGACGACTGAGGGGAGATTAAATAACTATGTATAAATATGTCAGGGGTCACTACAGAGTATATCAGTGATTATTCTAATGTCTTTTCTATGTCCAGTGCCGATTTCCTTCCCCCTCATAGGCCGTATGATTGTGCCGTTGAGCTTGTCCAGGGGTCCAAATACCCTGAAGGTCGCATTTATAATTTATCTGGTCCGGAACGGTAATCTATGAGGGACTATTTGAAGTAAAGTTTAAACAAAGGACATATTAGACCTTTTGTGTCCCCTATGGGGGTGTGGTTTTTCTTTGTGCGGGAAAAAAGATGGTGAAAATTATGATATTGGATATTGGTAATCATGAGCTACTCGCTATTAAATTGGCCTTTGAGGGGAGGCGTCATATTTTAGAAGGGGCTTTAAATTGTGTCACCGTACTTACTGACCATAAAAATCTCACATTTTTGGATTCTGCGAAGCGTCTAAATCCTAGACAGGCTAGGTGAGCATTGTTTTTTACTTGTCTTAATTTCTGTATTACTTTCAGGCCAGGAAGTAAAAATGTCAAGGCAGATGCTCTTTTTCAGAGTTTCTGTGCATTCCAACCCTCTGACACCAGTAGAACCCGGTTCAATCTCCCTAAGATAAGTTATTTGTCCCTGGTTGTTTACGTCTCTGGCTTTTGGGTGAGTGTCATAATTCTGCATTTAGTGGTCATCCGGGCATTAAAGCCACCAAGGAACTTGTCTCCAGGTTTAATTGGTGGTCCACATTTGTTTAGTGATGTTCACTCTTAAGTATCCTCTTGTTTGGTTTGTGCTCTGTCCATCCCTAGTAGACCTTGGTCTCATGTACCTATGGATTTTATCACTGACTAGAAGAAGGACCCGGCTTCGCCCGGGTATATTTCATCTATTTCATTTAACGTTTGTGTATGTCGTTAAAACATATCGACAGTGACCTCTACAGCACCCTGCCTCCTTACATTGACCTCCACAGCCCCCACCCCTTAACACTGAACCCCCCACAGTGCCCCATCTCCTTAAAATGGGACCTCCACAGCAGCCCACCCCCTTAACTTTGACCTTCACAGCAGCCTGCCCCTTTAACAGTGAGTTCCACAGCACCTCACCCCCTTGACAGTGACCTCCACAGGAGCCTGCACCCTAAATAGTGACCTCTACAGCACCAACCCCTTAACACTGACCATAGGTTACAGTCCCCTTAACTGACCTCCACCATTCCTGGCCCTCTTGACAGAGACTTCCACAGCGACTGCCCCTTTAACAGTACCCCCTCCCTTAACAGTGATCCCACAGTACCCTGCTTCCCCTTTAATAGTGACCTCCACAGTCCCCTCCATCTTTTATTACTACTGAACGGTAAATATGTGAAGTTTACATTATATTAGGTAATGATTGATGATTTAGTCTAAAACATAAGTTATATTTATGGTAACCAGAATACCCCTTTAACAGTGTCATCCACAGCGCTTTTCCCCTTTAAAGCAGTGAAGAAAAATGGCTGGATTGTTATGGAAACCTGGTGTGAATCTGTGTGTGTGTGGAGACTAACGGCCTGCAAACTTCTATTGGCTGATAAGGGTCATGTGACCAGGCTTCTATTGGCTAATGCATTTTTTGGGAATATCTCAGGAACGGTACATCCTGGAGAGCTGAGACCCGGTTTAAAACCTTCCCGGACACCTGATATACCTGTGTGCCAAATTTTGTGATTGTAGCTGCGATGGTACGGATTCCTTTAGCGGACATACACACACACATACATACACTCAGCTTTATATATTAGATTTACCGAATTCTGAGGTTAAGACTGTTGTGTGGGTAGTTGTTGACAGGTTCTGCAAAATGTGCCATTTTATTTCCCTCTCAAAATTGCCTAACGCTAAAACGTTAGCCTCTTTTTTGTTGATCACATAATTCGTTTACATGGTATTCCAGAGAATATTGTTTCTGATAGAGGGGTTCAGTTTTTGTCACAAGAGGGCTTTGTCGCTAGAGGGCTTTTTGTCACAATTAATATTTCATTGTCATTCTCTTCGGCCTTCCATCCTGAAACCAATGGGCAAACTGAATACCTAAATCAGTCCTTGGAGCAATATTTAAGATGTCACATCTCGGACAACCACATCGTTGGGTGGAATACTTGTTGGCAGAATTCGCTATCAACAATCAGGTGAACTCGTCTACCGGGTTGTGTCTCCCTTCTTCTGTAATTTGGGGTTCCATCCATGATTCTGTTCTTTTTCGTCGTCCGCCTCCCAGGTTCTGGAGGCTAATACAGTTTTTAAGGAACTTTGCACAGTCTGGGCCCAGGTTTAGTCGAACCTGAAGAAAGCGCAGGAAGTTCAGAAAACTAATGCTGATAATAGACGTTCTCAAGGTGTAAATGTTAGATTGGAAGATAAGGTCTGGTTGTCCACCAAGAATTTGCGTCTTAAAGTGCCATCGAATAAATTTGCACCTCGATTTATAGGCCCTTACGATATTAGGGACATCATTAACCCTGTATCTTTTAAGTTACTGTTGCCTAATTCTTTCCATATTCACAATGTGTTCCATAAATCCTTACTTAGTATGTTACTATGTTCCACCTGTGTTTCCTGCAGAGGAGCCTCTGTTGCCAGTGGAGGTTGCAGGTCAACTAGAACATGAGGTTTCTAGAGTCCTTGATGTGAGGAGAATTTGTAACTCATTACAATATTTAGTTCACTGGAAGGGGTTTGGTCCAGAAGAGAGGTCTTGGGTGCCAGCTAACAAAATGTATGCTGCTAGTTTGGTTAGAAATTTCATCTTGCATACCCTGAAAAACCGGCTCCGGTGAGTAATGGTCCGGTTGCCCCTCGTGGAAGTGGGGGGTACTGTAACGGGGAGCAGGCGGTGTGCTCCCTCCCTGCAGCACCGCCGGTCTCCTGCGTCTATGCAGGAGAGAGGATGCCGCCGACGTCCTTGTCTCCATGACGACGAGGGGGCGGGGAGGACCCGGCCATGCACGCATCCTCAGCGCAGCCCGCATCCTCCATCCCCTAGACAACGAGCAGGGGAGGGTCTGAGTGCCGACCGCAAGTCGAGCCGAGTCGGCGCTCAGCTGTTTGAATATATTAGAGGGGGGTCACATGACGCTGGCCACATTACGTGACCCATATATTAGGCCTATTTAAGCAGGCAATCTGCTGGCCACAGGTTGGCTGTGATTGGTCCTATTACTCTCACCAGCGTTTTGTGTACTATTGTGACTTCTGTTTTGACCTCGGCTTTGAACTTGACCTCGTCCTTGCATCTCCCCTTGTACTACATGACTTCTCAGCTTCTGACCTCGGCTTGTATTTGTTCTCGTTCTCGTGTTACTCCTTGTACTGACGTTACCTCTCGGCTTCTGAACTTGGCTCGTATTTTGACTCTGCTCCAGTATTATCCCTTGGTATTGACGTGACCTCTTGGCTTTGACCTTGGCTTGGTAATATTCTCTTGTTCGTGTGTTCTGTCTTTGTCTGTTGTTTTCTCCCATTGTTCCCCTCCCTGTAAGCCCCAGCACATACATAAGCTAGGGACTGCCGTTCAGTTGTACAACATCCATTAGAACAGACTGTGCAAGTAGGCAGGGACAGTGTTGTGGGTTTGCGCTCAGGGCTGCACTATTCCTTGAAACGTGACAATAAATCACACCCTTAACCAGTGAACACCCATGAACATATTTGCTGCCACCAAACATTTGAAGGCATGCTCTGTTTGTAGGCAGACACGTAGTAAGCTGCACTTTTACTCTATACAAAATGCCTGGATTTGTTAGGGCAACTATTAAAGTGTTAGGCTTTAATGTGTAAAAGGCACAATACTTAGTTACAAAAGTAAAGAAATGAGCAGATATACATACATGTGCAAAGACTGTTATTAAATAAAAAGGAGAAAAAACAGAAAGGCTAATACTTAGCGTGCTCCATGGTAAAAGTCCTTTGCTGTCCCAGAGACAGGAATGAAGATGTACATGGTCAAATCAGATTGGTTCTCCGAACCTGTGTCAAATAAAATTTTATCTTCCTGCACCAAATTGCCACCATAAAAACTGGAGCAGCAAGCTTTGTCAAAACCAAAATTTGTGTCAGTCTCAAAACTTTTAGCCATGACTGTATATCAGTAATTGGCTTCAGTGGTCTCCTGTGTCGAATTGGTAGGGTAGATCTGTGACTGCCTCCATCCTGCTATCTGGGGTGGGCCTGGTTGCCACATCACTGGCCTAGCTTCTTCCTGGCTACCAGATTCCTGTTCCCCATGCAGCAGACAGCAGCCTGGTTGCCTCTTCCTGTGTGTGTTTTCCCTGCAACACTTCAAGAGTTAATTTCCTTTTCTAATACCATGCTCAGCTCCTTGACCAGTGAGCTTCAGTTCTCCTGTTTATCCTGGATTGTTTCTTCTATCCCTTGGCTGAGCAATAGCAAAAAGATATAACCTGTTTATCTGCCCATGTACTGACTTCTGCATGATTCTTAGGATCAGACTCTCTGCCGCCTGACCTGACCCATGCCTGTTCTCCCTTCTGAGCCTGTATTGCCTGCCCTGACCTTTGGACTGATTCTTGGATTTGAAAAAACTATGCCTACCCTGACATCGGCCTGCCACTGACCACAAGTATCACCTGATCTCTTGGTGCTGCACCACAGTGTTTCTGACCCCGTGGGTCAGCAGCCAAACACTCTGGTTGGGGTCTACATCTACTGCCTGTAACTTAGCTGGAAGTAATGGGGAATGTGTGTGCGAAGCTCCCGACTCTCCTCTGACAGATGATGTCAGGGGACAGAAGTATCAGCCACAGATCTCCCAGAACATTAACTCCCGCCAAAGGTGTCTGACAGTAGCTTTCTCTTCTCTCCCCATTGAATACACATGTACATTTGGCTAAACCAAACGTTTATTATTGTTATTATTATCATTATTATTTATTTGAAAGTGCCATTAATCCATGGTACTGTACATCAAGAAACGGTTACTCATATAGTACAGACCAAAAGTTTGGACACACCTTCTCATTCAAAGAGTTTTCTGTATTGTAGATTCACACTGAAGGCATCAAAACTATGAATTAACACATGTGGAATTATATACTTCACAAAAAAGTGTGAAACAACTGAAAATATGTCTTATATTCTAGGTTCTTCAAAGTAGCCACCTTTTGCTTTGATTACTGCTTTGCACACTCTTGGCATTCTCTTGATGAGCTTCAAGAGGTAGTCACCTGAAATAGTATTCCAACAGTCTTGAAGGAGTTCCCAGAGATGCTTAGCACTTGTTGGCCCTTTTGCCTTCACTCTGCGGTCCAGCTCACCCCAAACCATCTCGATTGGGTTCAGGTCTGTTGACTGTGGAGGCCAGGTCATCTGGCGTAGCACCCCATCACTCTCTTTCTTGGTCAAATAGCCCTTACACAGCCTGGAGGTGTGTTTGGGGTCATTGTCCTGTTGATAAATAAATGATGGTCCAACTAAACGCAAACCGTATGGAATAGCATGCCGCTGCAAGATGCTGTGGTAACCATGCTGGTTCAGTATACCTTCAATTTTGAATAAATCCCCAACAGTGTCACCAGCAAAGCACCCCCACACCATCACACCTCCTCCTCCATGCTTCACGGTGGGAACCAGGCATGTAGAGTCCATCCGTTCACCTTTTCTGCATCACACAAAGACACGGTGGTTGGAACCAAAGATCTCAAATTTGGACTCATCAGACCAAAGCACAGATTTCCAGTGGTCTAATGTCCATTCCTTGTGTTCTTTAGCCCAAACAAGTCTCTTCTGCTTGTTGCCTGTCCTTAGCAGTGGTTTCCTAGCAGCTATTTTACCATGAAGGCTTGCTGCACACAGTCTCCTCTTAACAGTTGTTGTAGAGATGTGTCTGCTGCTAGAACTCTGTGTGGCATTGACCTGGTCTCTAATCTGAGCTGCTGTTAACCTGCAACTTCTGAGGCTGGTGACTCGAATGAACTTATCCTCCACAGCAGAGGTGACTCTTGGTCTTCCTTTCCTGGGGCGATCCTCATGTGAGCCAGTTTCTTTGTAGCGCTTGATGGTTTTTGCGACTGCACTTGGGGACACTTTCAAAGTTTTCCCAATTTTTCGGACTGACTGACCTTCATTTCTTAAAGTAATGATGGCCACTCGTTTTTCTTTACTTAGCTGCTTTTTTCTTGCCATAATACAAATTCGAACAGTCTATTCAGCAGGATTATCAGCTGTGTATCCACCTGACTTCTGCCCAACACAACTCATGGTCCCAACCCCATTTATAAGGCAAGAAATCCCACTTATTAAACCTGACAGGGCACACCTGTGAAGTGAAAACCATTTCAGGTGACTACCTCTTGAAGCTCATCAAGAGAATGCCAAGAGTGTGCAAAGCAGTAATCAAAGCAAAAGGTGGCTACTTTTGAAGAACCTAGAATATGACATATTTTCAGTTGTTTCACACTTTCCACATGTGTTAAAGTAAATGACACGGGCATGCATTAGCATTTTAGTTGACTCAGGGGTGAGGAAGGAGTAAATATGATAGATGTTCTTGAGGCGAAAACGGCAGATGGAGGTAAGGGTTTGGATATGTGGCTTAAAGGACAGAGCAGAATGAAATGTTATTCCCAGGCAGCAGACCTGTAAGAATGGATTAAGGGTCATGCAATTAACTGTAATGGATAGGTCGGGTATGGGGACTGAGTGACATGAGGGAAAAATGATGAATTCAGTTTTCTCCATGTGGAGTTTTAGGAAGCGGGAGGAGAAGAATTTAGATATAGCTGGCAGATGCTGGGATTAGCAGGGAATGGACATACAGTATGGGACAGAGAGGTGGATTTGAGTTTCATCAGCATAAAGGTGATATTGGAAGCCACAGGAATCTATGAGCTGTCCCAGGTCAAATGTATAAATGGAGAAAAGTAGAGAACCCAGGACAGAGCCTTGTGGGACAATAGAGAGGTGGCGTGATGAGGAGGTGGTGTATGAATGGGAAACGCTGAAGTTTCTGTTGGTGAGGTACGAGGAGATCCAGGAGAGGACCAGGTCTTTGTAACAGGAAAGAGTGGTCCATGGTATCAAAGGTAGAGGACAATTCAAGAGGAGGAGCTCAAAGTAATTTTTAACTTTGGAAGCTAGAAGATCTTTGGCAACTTTGGTTAGAGTAGTTTCTGTGGAGTGATGGGGTCTGAAGTCGGACTGTAGCTGACAAAAAGTGAGTGGGAAGAGAGATGGAAGGACAGTTGTTGTTCTAGGAGTTTTGATGTGAATGAGAGTAGTGAGATGGGGCAATACCTGGAAAAAGAGGATTGATCCAGGAAGGACTTCTTGAGTGTTGGTATGATGGTTGCATGTTTAAAAGAGGAAGGGAAGATGCCAATAGTTAGCAACAGGTTGAAGAGGTGAGTTAGAACAGGGATTTAGGGATGGGATTAGGTCAAGCACACAGGTGGTTAGGTGTGAATTGGAGATTAAGATGAAGAGCTTTCCTTCTGTGGCAATGGTAAACTGGATTATGTAGGAAGATCACTGGGCAGCTGTGTAGGGGTGTAGTGGGGTGTTGTTGTTTTGAAGCTTTCACAAATTGTGTCAATTTTATCTTTGAAATATGAGGCAAAGTCTTTGTCTAAGATGATGGGTGTGGCAGGGGGTATTGAAGCATGGAGTAGAGAATTTAAGGCATTAAACAGTTGTTTGGGGAAAGAGATGATATAGAAGTACTGAAGTAGTCCTGTTTTGAAAAGTACACTTGAATTTGAAAACAGCTTGTTTGTATAGGATGAAGTCTTCCTTAGAGTGAGTTTTTTGGTGGACAGTGGTGCGAGAGAGTGAGTGTGTGTGACTGGAGGGATGTTTGAGATTTCTATGAGGGTGTGCTAGCTTATGGACTGGAGTGTCATTTGACGAGAGGGCGGTTGAGAATGTTTGAAGACTGTGGTCTGAGAGGGGAGAAGAGAGATTGAGAGATTAGATAGGGAGCAGAGGCGGGTGAACACAAGGTCTAGCATCTGTCAGTCTCTGTGGATGGCTGTGGAGGACCATTGTGTAAACTTAAAGGAGGATGTAAGAGATAGGAATTTGGAGGCAGCTGAGTTGTGTTTGTCAACAGGAGTGTTGAAATCCCCCATGATGATGATGGAGATGTCAGGAGGAGAGGAAATGTAGAAGTCAGGTATTGAGATGGTCGAAAAAGGCAGTAGCAGGGCTTGATGGACAGTAGATGATCACTATTCGGAGGTTGGAGGGAGAGAAGAACCAGGCGGAGTGGACTTTGAAAGAGGGGAGGTTACAAAAGGGTATCGGGCCCATCTACCAATGTCAAGGTGACTTCTGCAGATGAGCACTTAACACTAACAGAACTGCCTCTCCTGGGCCTAAACTAAGCCTACAATGTTCAGGAACCAGCTATATTTATACTCTACTCAGAAGCCCTAGGCAGATGGGCGGGGAGTGACACACGTTTGATTAAAAATGTGCGCAAAGAGCTTCCATTTTTCATCTATAGTACCACTTTAATTTAGAATAATCCTAATCCCTAGTTCTATTGTTTGCATGTGTAATGCTGTGCTGCCATAACAGAATCTATAACGGAATTCAATAACGCTAATGTGAACCCGCCCTAAGTGAGTCCAAGATGAAATGATCTCCAAAGGTATGTAGTTAAAGATGACACATTTCCTTTGTATTTTAAGCAAAGACAATTTTTATTTTCACCTTTTATATTTTCAAAATAAAAGAGGAAAAATACTTAAAGCACGACTTTGGGCACCCTGCATGGTTAGTACCTAGTAGCACCCCCTTTGGCAAGTATCACAGCAACACTTTTTGTAGCCAACCAAAAGTCTTTCAATTCTTGTTTGAGGGATTTCAATTAATTATTTCTTGAAAAAGTCTTCCAGTTCTGTGAGATTCCTGGGCTGTCTTGCATGCATTGCGCTTTTGAGGTCTATCCACAGATTTTCAGTGATGTGAGGGCCATGGTAAAACTGTCAGCTTGCTATTTGTATAGTAGTTTATTGTAGATTTTGAGGTGTGTTTAGGATCATTATCTATTTGTAGAAGCCACCCTCTTTTGAATGTCAGCTTTTTTACAGTTGGCGTTATGTTTGCTTCCAGAATTTGCTTGAATTTCATTGAATCCATTATTCCCTCCATAAAATCTTCCCTGTGCCATTGGCTGCAACACAACCCCAAAGCAAGTGATCCATCCCCTTGCTTAATGGTCGGAGATGTGTTCTTTTCATGAAACATACCTTTGCTTATTGTGACCAAAGAGTTTTGTTTTAACCTCATCAGTAAACAGGACTTGTTTCCAAAATGCTTGTTTAGATGTTCTTTTGCAAACTTCTGATGCTGAATTCTGTGGTGAAGACGTATCTTCAGATGGTTTCCTGAAGGCCATATTTGTGCAGGTGTTGCTGAAAAGTGAACAATGTACTACACCTACTTTGCCTTTCTCGCAATCCTAAGAGCAGCTGTCTCTGAAATTTTTCATGTCCTGCTAACTGCTGTTTCTTAAATACATTTCGAACTGAGGAAATAGCAGCCAGAAAATGCTTTGCTATCTTCTTATAGCCTTCTCCAGCTTTGTCGGCCTCAACCATTTTCATTTTCATAGTGTTAGGCAGCTGCTTAAAAGAACCTATTGCTGCTGTTTTATGGGACAAGGTTAGAGGAGGCAGGGTATTTATAAAGCTTTGAAATTTGCATCACCTGGCCTTTCCTAATGATGATTTTTAACAAGCATTAACTCTAACAAACTATTTAAGGTCTGAGACCTCAATCAAAGTTATCTTAGCACTGAAATCCCCATGGGTTCCCATACTTTTACAAGTACTGTACTTCTTTCATAGAATTGTGGCTCCTTTTCGTCACCTCCTTTTAGTAATCTGCGGGTTTACCCGCTGGGCCTTGTTCCCAAGAGAGAGTCCGGTAAGTTTCGCTTGATCCACCACCTTTCCTTCCCTAAAGGAGCATCGGTGAATGACGGCATTTCAAAAGAAGATGCCTCAGTTTCCTATGTCTCCTTTGACAGGGCTGTGACTCTAGTTAGGGAAGCGGGCAAAGGAGCCCTAATGGCGAAGTCGGATATTGAGGCCGCCTTCCAGCTTCTCCCGGTACATCCGGACTGCTATCATTTGCTGGGTTGCATGGTGGATGGGCACTATTATTACGACACTTGTCGTCCTATGGGATGCTCCATTTCTTGTCATTTTTTCGAGTTATTTAGCTCTTTTCTAGAATGGGTCGTCCGATATGAAACAGGTTCCCATTCCGTCGGAGCTCATGACTCTAATTAGAGCGGATATGGAGCGAATCCCGAGCTTTTTCACAGAAGTTATATTGGTGTGGTCAGAGATAGTGTCCAGGGTTACTTGGCAAGGTGCCAGGGATGCAGCTGCTATTGAGAGGGCTAGGCGAACTGTCAATGCCCGAGTCTCTCGTTTTGTTCGTTCTCGCGGGGGAGTGGTGGTGCGTCATCATCAGCTGGAGGGTGATAACCAGTGCCTTATGCGCCCTGATGGTGTCCACCTTAATGAAATTGGCCTGGACATATTCCTATCCGGTCTTCAGGATGCAGTTGAGCAGGCACGGTTTTTGTTGGGTGTGGGTCGGAGCGCCGTGTAGGGGTACATGGGCTCCTTGGTGGAGGTGGTCAAAAAATATATGCTGATGTCGGAGGAGAAGGCGGACTTGCCCACTGTGGTTCTGTGGTCGGCATATCGCTTCTCAGACTCCGGAATAAGGTTTCTTGACAAGTTATAAGTTATGGTTTGTGTAAGCTATTTTAACAAATAAAGCTGTGACCGACCCTCACTCCAACAACGCAGTGCCTGTGTCTTTATTGGTTTTCAGGGGAAGACAGGGGTTCCCGTAGTTTATTATTCTCAGCAGTCTAGTAAGTGCCATAGCGCCTAGCGAAAGCGCTTTTGACTGCATAGAGACAGTTCTGAGGGAATAAGGGGTTAATTTTCCCTGTCTTTCACTGAAGGTAGCTTATTCTGGCCCGCAGGGGTGTTTGCTGCACACAGGCTGTATCCAGCCTCTACAGCTGTATTTGTCACTCCCCCCCCCCAGGTAGTTAGTGATGTTTCCCTGGCCCGCCCATAGAGGTAATAAAAAGGAGGGCTCACCAATTGTCCGGTCTCTTTCACCGGCACCTTCATCTGGAATCTTCCCTCCCTCCCTCCCGGTTGTATTTCAGATCTGTTGATTGATGTTTTCCCTTTTGCAGTTACATTATTAAGTCACAGCTGGAGGTGGTCAAAAAATATATGCTGATGTCGGAGGAGAAGGCGGACTTGCCCACTGTGGTTCTGTGGTCGGCATATCGCTTCTTAGATTCCGGAATAAGGTTTCTTGACAAGTTATAAGTTATGGTTTGTGTAAGCTATTTTAACAAATAAATCTGTGACCGACCCTCACTCCAACAACCCAGTGCCTGTGTCTTTATTGGTTTTCAGGGGAAGACAGGGGTTCTGGTAGTTTATTATTCTCAGCAGTCTAACAGCAAACCCTAAAAGTGTACTTTGGTCCTGGAGGAAGCACAATCCCTGGGGAACAGGCGAGTAATTGGCAGGCGAGTTTTAAAGCCTCAGATAAAGTTGAGGCTATCCAACAATGGCCTTGTCCTGTAACCAAAAAGCAGGTGAAAGCTTTTTTAGGAATTTTGGGGTACTATCACAGGTTTATTCCTCACTTTGCCAGCACAGCAGTCCCGTTAACAGACCTTACTAAGGGAAGTCATGTAATGGTTAAGTGGAGTGCAAAGGCTGAAAAGCCATTCCGAGAATTAAAAGTGGCTCTATGTAAACAGCACGTCCTAGTCACATCAGAATTCAGAAAGTTTGTGGTCCAGACTGATGTGTCAGGCCTAGGTGCAGTCCTGTCACAGGAGGCTGGCGGTGAGGAACATCCTGTGACATATCTGAGCAGGAAGCTTACTCCCGCTGAGAAAAATTACAGCATTGTTGAACGGGATTGCTTAGCAATCAAGTGGGTCTTGGAATCGCTTAAGTACTACCTATTGGGATGCCACTTTAGGTTGGTCACCGACCACTCTCCATGAGTGACAAGATGGTTTCTCACTTTACAAAATCTTAACTTTTCTGTTGAGCACAGAGCAGGGAAGCTCCAAGGAAATGCTGATGCTCTGTCCAGGACACATTGTCTGGTAGCTAAAAGTGTCCGACCCCACAGGTTTGAACAGAGAGTGACAGGAAGAGTGATTGATAGTAGGTACTTTTCTCCCAGAATCCTGTCATATGCAGCTTAGGCTCCAGGGAGTGCCTAGTATGCATATTAAAGCTGAAGCTTTGCTGAGGTGGCTTTGTAGAAAAGCCAGTACAGAGCCTGAAGTCCACTTCTGCTACAGCTCTAGCCTGCTGCATGATTAGCTGCACCTGTAGCAGTTGCATAAAGAGAACCCGGGCAGACGGTCTGGGCCTGAGAGCTGGATGATATCGCTGGTGCTTGTGAGTAACTTGCTCTGGAGAACTTCAGTACTGACAGTACCATATATCTAGGATACACTGTTTAGTTAGTGCTCAGACAAGCAGTATTTGTTGTGTGTTTTGCCTGAAATGTAAAGGCCCTTTATTTTTGCTGTTGAAACCACAAAATGGAACTTTGTTTGGACTTCATTATCAGAGCTAATTCCCCACTTATATATATATATATATATATATATATATATATATATATATATACACAGAGCACAGACATACATATATCACATATAGACATGTCCTTCCTTTGGTTGTTTTTTTTTGTTTTTTTTCAAAACTGTTCATTTCACAACACTCATCTTATGCCCAAAGGAAAGGTAAGAGAGGACACATCTGTATACACATTACACCCGTGTGTACACATTTACACATTCCACACATCTACACACACTGCTTACACTTATACATGTATACAGAGGATAGAGGTAAGAAAAGAGCAGCTAGTGGAGGTAGAAAAGGGCAGCTAGAGGTGGAGCAGGTGACATAAGAGAGCTAGAGAGGTGCAAAGCACGATAAACTTTTTTATCTTCCTCCTGTACTGATCTGTTCCACTCTGCAGGTTCCCCTTACCATCCAACTCCTGTCAATGGGACTTTAGAGCAGCACATACTGTAAATGCAATTTTAACAACTTGCTATTTTGTTGATTGACATGTTTTTTTCAAATGTGTCCTCATAATAGGACCTCTGGTCACCAAGTTAATTAAATTGCTACTATGCCATGATTGTACGAGCTGTTTAAGATTTGCAGTTTCTTTGTTATTTTTATACTAATGTATGATAAACAACCTTCCATTTATGTTATAAATCAAAAACAAATCTCATGGTAAGGCAAAATCCAAAGCATTAATTATTAACATTTTATGCACAGCATATTTACAGTCTTATGGATCATAGCTTCTGCTTATATCCAAATATTTTATTGGTGTGGCTGTGGAAGGTCATATTAATGTTGATATTAGAGCATTATGGCCATATCCAAATTTGGCCTTAAAGTTGTAATCTGGAAATTTAAAATTTTCTGGGGGATAGGGGGATAAGTATTAGATCAGTGAGGTCCTACTACTGGGAACAGAGCAGCGGGTGGAGCATGCATACTGCTGCTGCATTCATGTCTGTTGGAGCTGCCGGAAATAGCTGAGCACTCTACTTGGCTATCTCCTGCAGTCTTATAGAGTGAATGGAGTGGTAATGTACATACTCAACCTGCTGCGCCATTCATTTTCCAGTTATTCTGGAAGTCCCCTGATATTCACCCTTTAACCCCTGAACAGGAATCTGGACTTCATTGCAAGGGAACCACCAGAGCGCTGCCTCTTGGAGTAGTCTATACATGACTGACAGCTGACCCAGGGGGGTCAAGAGACACCAATGCTGGGCACTGAGAGGTCAGGCAAACTGGCAGTCAAGGACAAGTCAAGGAGTATATACATGCAGTAAATAATCTGATGGCAGGGCAGGCAGCAAGAGGTCAATACATAGGTCAGGGATAAGCAGATGGTACATGAACAAAGAATATAGAACACCTTAGTCAGGCTACAAACCTATATCTCAGGCACCCTCCCACAGATAAAGGTGCCATAAGAACCTCAAGTTAGCAATCCATAGACTGAACCAGATTAGTTATACTGGAGGGTGAGCATATGCTCCCCCTATGAGCAGAGGAAGTGAGGCCTTGCTAACAAGCAGGCCAGAGTCTGTGTGAAAAGAACAGAGCAACCTTGGTTGCCAGGCCCTCCGGGAAGGGGAGGGCGGAGGGTGTGTTTGCACTGCAGGGATATAGACACCGAGGACCAGTAAAGAGAACAGGGGCAGCTGCAGGCTGCCACTGTGACATTCTGTCCCCAGCTTTGTAAAAAAGGTGTCTCCTTCTATTGTAAGGCTCTGTTAACAGCTCAACTGACTATTCAGTCAGAGGTATTTTCTGATTTGTAGCCCTGGCAGAAGGGGTGGGCATATGCCTTTAGGCAAACAGTGGCGTAAATTGCTCATAGGCTCCTATGTTTAAAAAATAAATGAAGTATACATCATGATCAGGTCAGAAAGGCCTGCATGGCAGGCAATTTAGCAAAATGACCATCCTGCTCCTCTCAGTCCAATGGTGCGCTCCCACAAAGTCTGTCAACTGTCAAAAAATGTCTTTGAGTGCTTGAAGGCGAACAGTCTCTGGATGACCCAGGCAGACCACCAGTAGAGAGGATCATTTGTTCTTCTGACAAACACATGCAACTTGCACAGTCAGTTTCCTTGTCCATCATCTAGACACAGTTGGCACCTTCATTACACATCCCTGTTTCTACCCGGACAATTTCCAGACACTTGACAGAAGTCGCTGCGCCCATTACTTGTCCAGCCATTGATAGCCAGCCACCATCCCCCTTTGTTTGCAGTGAATAAGAAACCCGGACTATTACATTATGTTACTGCATTGTCTTGAGCGATGAATCCAGATTTGGCTTGGGATCCTACAATGGTCGATTTCGAGTATGGAGGCGCCATAGTGAGAGCTCTAATCTTGCTTTTCCTGTGGAGCGACACATTGCCCCAACTGCTGGTGTGATGATCTAAGGGGGCCATTACATACAACAATTGGTTACCTCTAGTTTTGATACAAGGGGCAATATCAGCTCTGTGATATGTGCAGAACATTATGTGGCCACATGTGTTGCTGCTCATGGTAGAGTTTCCAACTGGTATTTTTCAGCAGGACAGTGTTCACCCACACACAGCAAGGGTTTCCCAGGAATTGACTTTTTGGTTGAAGGATCCTCGGTAGAGATGAGCGAATCTATTTGGCGCTTCATAGATTCGTATCGAACCTTGGAAATTTTCTCCTCCAAAGCGAATCCAGATTTTTTCGGATTCGCTTCATATTATTTGTAAATCTTCGCAAAATTTTGAACGCTAACGATACGTACGATACGTATGAAACGTACGAAATGTACGCATTCTGCGTGAGGCAGGAAAATGACAATACGTCCCCGCAAGAGCGGGAAAGTGAAGATATGCCCCCCTCAGAACTGGAAAAAACCAGCCCAGCCCACCGGGATCTAACTATTTGCACGCATAGTTCCCTAAACCACCGCCCACTCCAGACATCAGGGTGTCACGCTCTGAACTGAAGCAAGTAAACTACCTACAGTGCCCTTATTCTCCTTATCGCCTGCGGAGTTAGCTGGGCATCGTGAGGCGGTTCTTCGTTGTCCGGGGGCTGGTGCGTCTGCTGTGGCTGGTGCGGCTGTAGCGTCTGCTGTGGCTCGTGCGGCGGAGGCAGCTGGAGCGTCCACTTCGCCGCCCAGGAGGAGATCCACGACAACACCTTCCATAAGACAGAACCCGATTGTGCCACCATCGGTAACGGCCCTTGCGCAGACCCTCTGGGACTATAAAAACGCTGTGGAGGACTGGGTCATCCAGGTACTGGACCACCCTAGGCCGGGAGATCCTGCATTGGAACGCCGAAAGGGAACGGTCCTGTGGTTTTCCGTTGAGAGAGGGTCTGGCTTCCTGGCAGACGACGAGGACGGAAAGGAGTATTTTGTGGGCCACAGGTCGGTGAAGCGGCCATACCTGCCACAACCTCGTCACACCCTGTACGTGGGGGATCAGGTAGAGTACACCCCCATGGCGTCCCTGAAAGGCCCCTTTGCGACCGGGGTTACGCTCCTTTCTAAGCCCCTGGTACCTACAACAGAACCTGAAGTGTGGCCAGGACGCTTGCACTGCCTTCAGGAGTCCCCAGATGGCGCCCTCCGGTTCAGGGAAAAGCCACAGCCGGAGCCTCTGATTCCTGGACTGCCAGCACCACCACCACCACAGTCCTTTCAGCTGGGTCAGCTGACGACAACATCGTTTACATTCCAATCCACGGTCATCCACCAATACCAGCTGCCGTGGAAGATGAAGCCAGCAGCAGCCAGGGAAGCTGGGGCTACTTCCCTGGATGCAACCTTGCCAGAACCACTGCAGCCGGAAGTCCTTACCCCTGCTGTCCCGGCAGGAGGATCCGGAAAAGCACAAATGGCTGCAGCGCTCACCAGCATGACCACCACCCGGACCCGGTCAAGTTCGAATTCCGGAAGAAGAGGGCACTGGACTTCTACTACGGCAGCGAGCGTGGCCTATAAGAGGCAGGAGCGTCCTCTGATGTCATTTAGCAGCAGTTCCAGCGAGGAGGACTTAAAGGGAACCTGTCAGCTCTGAAACACCCTGCAAACTAGAGTAAGCGGTGTATAGTAAAGTGACGTCGAGTCTGGTTATGTAATTTTTATCTTCATACTCACTTCCACTCCGGCGCTGTGCTCCCACAAATCTGCAGTAAAATGCACTCAGTGGACTCCAGCGCTCACTCACATAATGGAGAGGACTCAAAGAAGAGTCCTCTTAATGCATTTTACTACCGGTTTGTGGGAGCACAGCAACGGAATGGAAGTGAGTATGAAGATAAAACTTACATATTCGGATTCAGCATCACTTACACTCTACACCGCTTACTCTAGTTCAGGGGGTGTTTCGGAGATGACCGGTTCTCTTTAAGGTCCCTCATCTGAGGAACCATTCTACTGGCTGGGTGATTTAAAGGGTTTCTACAGTTTTTCAAAACTGATGATCTATCCTCTGGATAGATCATCAGCATCTGATTGGCGGGGTCCGACACCTGGGGCCCCCGCCGATCAGATGTTTGAGAAGGCAGCGGTGCTGCAGGAGCGCCGCTGCCTTCTCTGTGTTTACCGCAGGCCCAGTGACGTCACAACTACTATCACTGGCCTGGGCGCGGCTAAGCTCCATTCATGTGAACAGAGCTTAGCCCCGCCCAGGCCAGTGATACTAGTCGTGACGTCACTGGGCCTGCGGTAAACACAGAGAAGGCCGCGGCGCTCCTGCAGCACCGCTGCCTTCTCAAACAGCTGATCGGCGGGAGCCCCGGGTGTCGGACCCCCGCCCGTCAGATGCTGATGATCTATCCATAGCATAGATCATCAGTTTTAAAAAACTGCAGAATCCCTTTAAAGGACACCTCAGTAGGACCTATGGAAGCCACACCATGGACTGCACCTGACAGGTGAGAGCTAGTTGGCACTTTTTATGTTTGTTTGTATTGCCCCCGTTTGACTCTCACCCAGCTGGACATGGCTGTCAGGACTCTCCCCATTCTGCAGAAAAGTCCCAGTTGCGCCTAAGCGCGCCTATTTACCTTTTTCCCCCCTTCTGAGGTTATTTGGGAGCCCCTTTGCAAAAAGGGTTCTCTATTTGCTGCTATTTTCTATTATCCATGTGGATTACACGTTACCTGTTTGGATAACAACATTACCTCACGTGGATTACAATTGAATTTTGGACTATGTGTTCCAGACAGTGTTTTATCATGCTAAGGAGCCATGAGGAGACACTCTAGCGAGATGAGCGAATCTATTCGCCGCTTCGTAGATTCGATACCAATCTTGGAAATTTTCCACTGCAAAGCAAATCCGGATTTTTTGAGATTCGCTTTTAGATTCGAAAATGTTCTTAAAGCTTTCTACACATTCCCTACGTACTTGTCCGATAAATTGTACGCTAATGTTACGTATAAGTTACTTTATACGCTGATGCGTACAAATTCAGTTAATTAACAAACTTTTACTGTTCGTTATTCGTGCAGCATAAAGCCCGGGAAGAAAGCGGTCACCTGACTTAGTGGGAAGGGCTTTTTCTGATTGGCTCAGGCTCGGTAAGCCAGTGAAGCATCAGTTGTGCTGCGACTGCTGAGATCAGCAAAATCACTGTGTCTGTGAAGTTCTGAGAGACAGAGACTGTTTTGTTAAAATTGGGGTGTAAATTGTTCTGGGAATCCATATTGCACTTATCAGGGATACTGCAGTGCCAGTGCAGGGCTAGTAATTAATTAGGCAGGGAGAGAGACAGGGAGAGAAACAAGACCAGCTGCAGGGCCACAGTCAAGTGAAAAATGTCTGGCATGGAAAAGCAAAAGGGTTCCAGCCAGCCCTCAAGCTCCAAAAAAAAAGGTGGCACAGGGCAGCAGTGCCAAAGGACCTGTAGCCGGAGCTTCTACTTGTAGAATTCACAATAGTTGGCCACTGTTCCACCAGGCTAACCCACCAAGGCGCAAAATTGTAGTGGAGGAGAAAGTGGATGAGGTAGTGGAGTGGCCGGCACACTCATCTCAATCACAGCCGGATGATCTGCTGTCATCTGCTGATACAGTATCCATATGTAGCCAGGGGTCAGACTCAGAGCTTTCTTCCTGCTCCACCATTCCGCTCCAGCAAAGCCTGTCATTTTCGTGCGCAATTTGTACGCTCATGCATACGTGTTCACATAGGTTGCCTACCTTTAACAACTGTATGTTCGTTATTAGTGCGCGAATGTTTGCAAAACACCACATAATAACGTATGATTTGTACGCAGCTTTGCCGAATAGATTTGTATGAGGTACGAATCTTTTTAAAAGTTCAACGAATATTTGGCGAAGCGAATTTTGGATGATTCGCTCATCTCTATTGCAAATGTGAAATTGATTGCACTAAAATGTTTGCATACTTATGTCTTTGGTGTATTTTAGCTACACTGTTTTTACTGGTTCAGCACTTTAGCCCATTGTGTGTATTCTTTTTCTGGTACTGCAATGTATGTGTCCTATTATGCACTTTAGTAAATTATGCACTTAGCTGCATAGCTAGCAGTGAGCATCTTATTTTTCTACCTCATATGGACTGCCTCTAAAGACTGTACGCCGCGACCTAGCCTCGTGCGTATGATGCATTCAGGCGTTAATAGTACGCTAAGGATACGTACGCACTTTTGTACGCTAATCCTTACGTATTGCGTACTTTTAACTACGCTGACTGTACGTTCGTAATTTGTGCAGGAATGTTCGCAAAACGATTGTTTTTTTTTTTAACGTAGATTCGACCGAATAAATTTGTTTAAGTACGAATCTTGTCAGAAATTCGGCGAATATTTCGGCGAAGCGAATTTTGGATGATTCGCTCATATCTAATTGTCGGCATACTAAACCCATACCTGTACCCACTAATTCCTCAACCGACAAAAGACACGAAGACTTAGCTTGGTATAAAGGCCGTAGCGGCCAATTTTATTAACCATACAACTATGGAAAGTTTCCAAATATTTACGACAATTATATTACCATCTATTATACTACCTATTTATCCCCAGGACTGTGACTGTGACGAGGGGACATCCTTTGCATCTGGAGGAAAGAAGGTTTGTACACAAACATAGAAGAGGATTCTTTACGGTAAGAGCTGTGAGACTATGGAACTCTCTGCCTGAGGAGGTGGTGATGGATGTATTTTTGGAGGGTAATGATATTACAGGTTATAGTTACTAGAGATGGGTCGTTGATCCAGGGAGTAATTCTGATTGCCTGATTGGAGTCGGGAAGAAATTTTTTTCCCTAAAGTGGGGAAAATTGACTTCTACCTCACAGGGTTTTTTTGCCTTCCTCTGGATCAACTTGTAGGAAAACAGGCCGAACTGGATGGACAGATGTCTTTTTTCGGCCTTATAAACTATGTTACTCTGTATCTGTTATTACCAACTAAGAACGTTTTTGAGAACAGCTGCGATGCCAAGAAACTAGGAGTGTGCAGGACCTACAGGCCCAGCTGCAACATTGGTGGGCAAATGTACCACAGCATACCATACGGAACCTATCTCCATATCACCATGCCAGTGGCGTAGCTATAGGGGTCGCAGCGGTCGCAGTTGCGACCGGGCCCCTAAGCCAGGGGTGCCCAGAGGGCCCCCCCTTGCCACTTGCAGGGCCACACCGCCAATTAGGCCCTGGTCACAGTTGGGGGGCAACGGCGGGGCAGAGGGAGACGAGAGCTTCCATTGTGGAAGCGCTCATCTTCATAGTCATCTGTATCGCGGTCCTCAGGACAGCGATACAGATGCCTGTACTGCAGGGCAGGGGAGGGAGAGGCGTCTCCCTTTACCATTCATCTGATAGGCTGCAGGCCGGAGGTCTTCTTAATGGAACATGGGGGCACTGGGGACATCTCTTACTGGCACATGGGGGCACTGGGGGAATTTTTTTTGCTGGCACATGGGGGCACTGGGGGCATTTTTTTTTACTGGCACATGGGGGCACTAGGGGCATTTCTTATTGGCACATGGGGGCACTGGGGGCATTTCTCTTACTGGCACATGGGGGCACTGGGGCATTTTTTTTACTGGCACATGGGGCACTGGGGGGCATTTCTTATTGGCACATGGGGGCACTGGGGGCATTTCTCTTACTGGCACATGGGGGCACTGGGGCATTTTTTTACAGGCACATGGGGGCACTGGGGAGATTTTATTACTGGCACATGGGGGCACATGGGGGCATTTCTTACTGGCACATGGGGGCACATGGGGGCATTTCTTACTGGCACATGGGGGTACTGGGGGCATTTTTTACTGGCACATGGGGGCATTTCTTACTGGCACATGGGGGCACTGGGCGCATTTCTTACTGGCACATGATTTGGGGGGCATCTATGGAGGTGGAACACTTTTTACTGGCACATTATTGTGGGGAAATTTGGGGGGCACTTCTGTTACATTATTGGGGCACTATGGGGGCATTTCTTACTGGCACATTATTGGGGGCACTATGGGGGCATCTACTGAGGCCACAAAGAAGGGGTATTTTATATGGGAGTCTCTGTATAGGGGCATTTTATACTGGGACACATTATGGCGGGTACTATGGGGGCATCTATGGGGGAGCACTAAGAAGGGGTATATTATGGGGGACACTGCGGGCATCTACTGGGGAACTATTTAGGGGTATTTTATACTGGCACATTATGGGGGCACTATGGGGACATAAGCACTGTATTACTACTGGGGTTCTCTGGGGAACATGATTACTAGTATGGGCACTATGGAAGCATTATTGTTTCTGGGGCACAGTGACATTAGTACTGTTGGGGACACTATTACTAACACGGGCACTCTGGCGGAGAATTATTAGTTGGGACTTTGGGAGCACTATTACTGTGGGGGGAACCCTGGCACAGTATCAGCATAGCACAGTTATTTCTGGGGGACGTTATGTTTACACTATTAGGGCCCATTCAGACGGCCGTATTATTGCGGGTCCGGCCAGGCGTCCCATTCAAAATGCCTATACTTGCCCGCTGTTGCAGGCATAGATACGGCCCCATTGCGGAATAGATACGGCCCTATTCATACGGTCGTCTGAATGGGGCCTTACTGTCAGGGGAGCTATATGCTGGGCGCAGTTATTTTAGGACACTGTGTGCCAATAATTATTGAAGGGCACTATCTGTGTGGTACTAGTGGCACAGTACTTGGGGTGGTAGGATGATTTGTCCAGAAGACGGGAGGATGATGGAAAAGTAGTAAACTAAGATTTTTTTTCTGTCAAACTGCAGAGATGAGAAATGGCTGAAAAATGTTGTCTGGTCTGAAAGGAGAAGATGAGGAAAGAGAACGTCTACATCAGAGGAGATGTCACTGGATGTAAGAGGTATGGGGCGCTGTATTAGGCTACATTCACACGAACGTTTTGCGGGTTGCAAATTGCGGATCCACAAAAAAAAAACGGATGATGATCCGTATGGCATCCGTCCTTTTGGCGGATCCACTGTAACAATGCCTATCCTTGTCCGCAAAACGGACAAAAATAGGACATTTTCTATTTTTTTTGCGGGGCTACCGAATGGACATACGGATACGGACAGCACACAGTGTGCTGTCCGCATTTTTTGCTGACCCGTTGAAGTGAATGGGTCCGCATCTGAGCCGCATAATATGCGGATCTGAGGCTGGAAAAAGCAACTGTCGTGTGAATGTAGCATTACCCTGTATGTTCTGTAGTGCTATACGTAATGTTAGGAGGAAAGAGTTAGGGTGAGAATTTGGCATGGGGGGGGTTCAATTTTTGACTTGGCCAGCAGAAAAGCTAGGAGCACCAGTGCTGAGGGAAGGGGGGGCCCAAGCTGAACTCTTGCACCAGGGCCCATGAGCCTTTAGCTACGCCCCTGCTCCATGCCCAACCATTTCTCATCTAGTATCCAGGCTAGAGGTGGTCCAACAGAGTATTAGAGCCTCCATTTAATTGTATAGTATTCCCTAATAAACAAATCCTTTTGCTCTAATCACTTATAAATATCATCATTACTTTAACACATATAAAGTTTCATTCAATTCCATTAACTCCTTCGGTGTGTTATTTTTTTTGTTGTCAATGAGTGTATTAGGAATCTGTCACCTCCAAAATCATTTTTAAGTATGCATACCACCATTTTCTGTAGGTAAATCCAATCTTTTTTTTTTGTGAAACTTGGTTCTCCAATTCTGAGAAATGCTTCCGTATATTCTTATTAATTAAGATTTCAGTTGCCCCTTGGTCTTTCCCTCCGTCACTACCAGCTACAAAATCTCGTGGACAGGTGTATGGATATATGATATAAAATGTCAGTCAAACAAGAGGAGGAAGCACTGGTATTACTAGTGGAATATTGGTAACAAATCACTGATCTCCAAAGGGAGTAAGTAAACTGCATATAGTTCTTGATGTAATGACAATCTTGTTTAAGAACAACCAGGGTATTTTTACTTTAGATTTTTCTTTTTAACCATAGAGTATGGATATGTCTATATGATTGTGTACCAATGTACAAAGGTATCTGTTGGGGTAGGCCCAACTGGATCGATATATATGTAAACCCTGGTGATTGCAGATTCTCTGTTTCTGGCCATTTGTGTGTCAAAGCAGCTGACATTTATTTTGAAGCTGACACCACTGTGTTCACAGTCACCAGGACATACAATTTCCATCTATATATAGTATGTTCGAATGGGGGCAATACCTTTAGTCAGTGGTTTTCACAGCCTGTCTGTTCTTATTTCTGTCTCCTAACTCTTGCATCCTTCTCATAAACATATAATTTTACATCAGGCATGGCTATGATAATAAATGACATAAATAACACAAGCTACGTATAATGGGGAATTGCTTTAATCAGGTAACCTGAATATATCACAAAAAAGGAGCGTTAAACACATTCATACATGGTTCTCAAGTACACCTCTCCTGCTGCATTCCCATCTAACACATTCTTCTGTTCTCCCTTTCCTGTCTGTTGTTTTTTCTGTCTCTTTTATGTGCATTTCCCTATTCCCTGGATTCATTTTCCTGTGACAGGTCTTTGCTCTCTCTGGCTTGTAGCTTCTTGCCCTGATCCGTCTGTCATGGAAGATGCTCACAAACCGGCTGTGATGAAAGCTCAGCCCTGAGAAATCTTTTCACCCCCCACCCTTCCTCCACGCTCCTTCTCTCATCAGCCTCTGAGAAATAAGTATTCTGACAAACCTGCTGCAAGATGCAAGATCAGAGGCTTCTCAAGCAAAGATTTTATCCCTCCTCCCATTTCTCCCATCTAATGATCCATCTCCAGTTTTGGCAGCCTATCTGCTGTACATCTATCTTTCTTGAAATATACATTTATCTATCACAATTAATCATCTGTGCAGAGCATCCACATGTACCTGGTTTTCCTATTGCTATCCATGTGGTTAACTGTTGACTGATCTGAAATATAAGATATCCATGGCAACAGTAATATTTATGATTTGCATGTATACATAGGCTTTTTTGTGCTTACCTCAGGCTCCGGCTCGGAATAGTATACATCGTCATAATTGTTCAGGTCAATAGACTCTCCATAGTTTTCCAGACTGGGGTCGTAATTATCCAGATCAATGTTTTCATAGGAGATGCTCTCTATAGGTGGAAACCTTTCAGAACTATGCCTTCTTGTTTCGAATGGTGGTGGAGCCATGCATAAGGCCACCACAGAAAGACAGATAGTCACAATCAGGTACATTGTGGTAGTAGGCCTGCGATACAGCAACTGTAAATAAATTAAAATATATAATATGCCATGGTTATAATATTTATTAATATTTATGTGAATATTTAAAATGTGTGAGAAAGAATGTTTTGTAAATATTTAGACAGCAAGAAGTTGGCAAAAAAAAAACAAGATTAGACTTACCAGTAATTCTGTTTCCTTGAATCCACCATGACGGCCACAAGGAATTACCAGGCCGTCATGGTGAATGGAAATGGAAAACCAGAATTAGACTTAGGGGTCAAAACTCACCAAATAACTCAAGTCTGAACTCAGCTTTACAGGTCAATGTTAGCGCCAGCTATAAAGAATAGTGCAGAGGCCCAAGATCGTACTACAGCGCCAAAAGCGCACACCTTTTACACCAATTCACTGATTCCACATACATTTCGACAGAACCTGTTCTATTACACACTTATACAAGCAGAGCCCCCCCCCCCCAGACAGCGTGGAGATGGCAGTGGAAGGAGCAACAGCAGACTATAGGCCACTTTGTGGTGACGCTGCATATGTTGGCGCAGGGCCGTGGTGCCAACAATTATATAAATACTAAAAAGTATAAACCTGAAGGTGTCGGCCCCTTACAGAGTAATGAGGGGGGAGTTGCAGAGAGCAATGAGGAGAAAGCGAAGCTACTAAATAACTTTTTCTCCACTGTATTCACTGAGGAAAATAAACTGTCAGATGAAATGCAGAGTATAAAAGTAAATTCCCCTTTAAAAGTGTCCTCTCTGACCCAGGAAGAGGTACAGCAGTGTTAAAAATATTAAAATAGACAAATCACCAGGACCGGATGGCATACACCCCCGTATCCTAAGAGAATTAAGTAATGTCATCGACAGACCCTTATTTCTGATATTTAAGGACTCTATACTGACGGGGAGTGTTCCACAGGATTGGCGCATAGCAAATGTGGTGCCAATATTCAAAAAGGGTCCAAAAACAGAGCCCGGAGACTATAGGCCGGTAAGTTTAACTTCTGTTGTGGGTAAACTGTTTGAAGGTTTTCTAAGAGATGCTATCTTGGAGTACCTCAATGAAAATAAGCAAATACCTCAGTATCAGCATGGCTTCATGAGGGATCGGTCATGTCAAACCAATTTAATCAGTTTCTATGAGGAGGTAAGTTCTAGACTTGACCGCGGCGACTCAGTGGATGTCGTATATTTGGACTTCTCCAAAGCGTTTGACACTGTACCACATAAAAGGTTAGTATACAAAATGAGAATGCTTGGCCTGGGAGAAAATGTCTGTATGTGGGTAAGTAACTTGCTCAGTGATAGAAAACAGAGGGTGATTATTAACGGTAGTGTCACGACAGGGAAACAAGGGATAGTGTGCCCTGTCTGAACCCCACCTCTTTCCCTGCCTACTTACAGTAGATGCCCTAGGCGGCAAAACCGTAACTTGGAGACAGTCCCTATACTGAGTACGTGCACAGGGTAGGGAAGGGAACACAGGGAAAGACGAACACAGACAGAACAAACACAATAGCAGAATAGTCAGCAAGCCAAGTCAAGAACAGGAGGTCACGTCAAATACCAAGGGGAATTGCAAAAGCGTAGTCTAAGTCCGAAGCCAAAATCCAATATACCAATAATCAACAGCAAGGTCCAACACAAAGCACTGATCTCAGAAGACTAATCACAGGCATCTGAGTGAGGCAGTTGCCATCTTTAAATAGCCCGCCAAGGATCATGTGATGTGGCCAGCATCACATGACCTGAGGCGGAGCAAGCTGTCCAAACAATATGTAAAGTAGCCATGTGGTGTGATCAGCACCACATGGCTAAACCCAAACAGAGAATTAACTCATGAAGTGCTGGCTGACAAGACCAGCACTTCAATTCCCTATTGCTCGTCTCTGGGGGGAGGAGAGGTCCGGCGATGTCGTGCAGAGGGAGCGCGACGCCGACCTCGCGTGACAGGTAGATACTCAGATTGGGTCACTGTCACTAGTGGGGTACCACAGGGGTCTGTATTGGGTCCTATTCTCTTCAATATATTTATTAATGATATTGTAGAAGGTTTGCATAGTAAAATATAAATTTTTGCAGATGACACTAAACTGTGTAAAGTAATTAACACAGAGGAGGACAGTGCACTGCTACAGCAGGATCTGGATAGACTGGAGGCTTGGTCAGAAAAGTGGCAGATGAGGTTTAACACTGACAAATGTAAGGTTATGCATATGGGAAGGAATAATGCAAGTCACCAGTACATACTAAATGGTAAAGCATTGGGTAACTCTGACATGGAAAAGGACCTAGGAATTTTAGTGAACAGCAAACTAAGTTGTAGAAGCCAGTGCCAGACAGCTGCTGCCAAGGCCAATAAGATAATGGGTTGCATCAAAAGGGGCATAGATGCCCGTGATGAGAACATCGTCCTGCCACTTTACAAATCACTAGTCAGACCACACATGGAGTACTGTGTACAGTTCTGGGCTCCTGTGAACAAGGCAGACATAGCAGAGCTGGAGAGGGTTCAGAGGAGGGCAACTAAAGTAATAACTGGAATGGGTGGACTACAGTACCCAGAAAGATTATCAAAATTAGAGTTATTCACTTTAGAAAAAAGACGACTGAGGGGAGATCTAATAACTATGTATAAATACTGTATATCAGGGGTCAGTACAGAGATCTCTCCCATCATCTATTTATCCCGAGGACTGTGACTGTGACAAGGGGACATCCTCTGCGTCTGGAGGAAAGAAGGTTTGTACATAAACATAGAAGAGGATTCTTTACGGTAAGAGCAGTGAGACTGTGGAACTCTCTGCCTGAGGAGGTGGTGATGGTAAGTTCACTAAAAGAGTTCAAGAAGGGCCTGGATGTATTTCTGGAGGGTAATAATATTACAGGTTATAGTTACTAGAGAGAGGTTGTTGATCCAGGGAGTTATTCTGATTGCCTGATTGGAGTCGGGAAGGAATTTTTCCCCCTAAAGTGAGGAAAATTGGCTTCTACCTCACAGCTCACAGGGGTTTTTTTGCCTTCCTCTGGATCAACTTGTAGGAAAACAGGCTGAACTGGATGGACAGATGTCTTTTTTTGGCCTTACAAACTATGTTACTATGTTACTATGTTACCCTGGCCATGCTTCACTTTCTGACCACAGATTCTACATATAGTCATGTTCACCTCCTTAGGCGTCTTAACAAAAAACTACCACACCACCGAGTAGGCGATTTTACCACCAACACTCCACACTGACTGAGTGGTACCTCCGCTGCCTGGCTGAGCCCCTGCACCGCTCTTTTCAAGGACGGAAAGCACCTGCGAAGAGTGCGGTCTACCCCGTGCCCATTTGGCTCCCTACATTGCACTGCTGCCACTCCGCTGACTAACGGCCACAGTACCAACTTGCTGCCTGCACCGCTGCCTGACGCGCAAGCTATCAGTCTCGTCTGCAGATGATAATGATGATGAAGCCCTTGCTTCACCCGGCTCCCAAGTGCTATTGGCTACATCATCATCAACTACAGTTTGCACGTCGCTAATGTCCTCCTCAACTCTCTCAGTGTACAAATCCTGACTGCTCTCAACATCACCTCCCACTACACTCTCCTCATCAGTACTTGACCGCCTACTGGAAAGAGCGGATTTCTGCCCCACATCTTGGCCTCCCAGTAGCTGCTGACTGTCCTAAAGTAGTTCGTCCTCGCTGTATAGTGGCGCAGAGCCCATAGCAAATAGTACTTCTCTGGATGAGGGGACCGAAAAGGACAGAGGCAGGTTGAGGACAGTTGAGGGCACTGGAGCTGCTCCTGGCCCATGCCAACTAAGGGTTGTGTCTGACGAACCCACCGACTCTTGACTGGGGGTTTCAGATGTCATCTGGGAGGAAGTGGATGACCGAGTCAACCATTCAAGAACATCTGGGTTGGTTGTCAACACACGACCACTAGATGACACCGGTAGCTGTGGCCTCGCCGAGTGACCCCTCTTCCTCTGCTGAGACCTGTGCCTGTTCCCGAAAAATTTGTGCCACTGCCCCACCCCTGTGAAGGGCCTGTCACCCCTCTGTCTGACATCCTGTTTGATAAAAAAATGGAAAATAAAATAAAATGAAGAATACCCCCAAAATTATACTTTGCTCATTGCCTTGCACAACGGCTTAACTATTTCTTTCAGAAATAACGTCACCTACACAGTGGGTCACTGCACAGCACTATACACTTTGTTTATATAGCGACTGACGCTGCGACTATCGATTTAAAAGGAACAAGCCCATTACCACGTCTTAACTCTTTTTTGGGCAATTCAACTTCACTGACTACGTTAGAACAATATCACGCTTTTACTGTTTGGATGGCGAATGACGCCAAAAATACTTAGGTTTTTTTGAAGTTGTTCATTTTAACTATTAACTGTTTTTTGGCCAATTCAACTTCGCCGAGGAAGTTTGATTTGTATTCCCCAAAACACAACCCAAAAGATAACCTTTTTGTTTGTTTGTTTGTTTTTTTGTTTTTCTTACAGCGACTGACGCTGCGACTATTTATTTAAAAGGAACGAGCCCAGAACCACGTCTTAACTCTTTTTTGGGCAATTCAACTTCACTGACTACGTTAGAACAATATCACGCTTTTATGTTTGGATGGCGAATGACGCCAAAAATACTTAGGTTTTTTTGCGGTTGTTCATTTTAACTATTAACTGTTTTTTGGCCAATTAGCTCTGACCCTCTTACTGCACTGCAACAAGGAACACAAGTGGTGCTTCTTTAAATAAAGCACCCCAATACAGCCTTTAGAACAGAGTGCCCCAAACCCCAATGCCCAGTCACTGCTGCTCAGTGTACCAGAATAGCGATTTCACTGCCTGATAATCCCCTATGGATTCTGTCTAGAAATCGTCCCTCTCCTATCCCTGCAATTCAGATTATCTATCCCTGATCTCCTCATTTCTTTTCTTTAGCAACGTTTTTCTGTCACTTGCCCTATCTCTCCTGACATCTGTTTCTGGTCTAAAATCAATTGCAAATGGCAGATTCCAGCGCTGCAGAGCTATTTATAGGGCTGTGACATTACAGGACCTGGCTGGCTGCTAATTGGCTACATGTCTGCATGTGATCGCATTGTGGGTGTTTACTTCTTTGTCCCAGAAATCCTTCCCCCATGTCATGCCATGTGCTTGCGACCATTTTAGGAAAAAAATAAAAAAATAAAATTTGTCACCACGAATCGCCATGAAATTCGCTTTCGTGGCGAATCGAATTTTACATGAAATTCGTAACGAATTCCACTTCGTCAGCTTCAATTCGCTCATCTCTAGTCTTAATAAGTCCTATAGCTGCCGGTGGATTGCTGAAGTTATGAAGAGGCGATGGCTTCTACATAACTTCTGCAGATCCACTGCCTATTCTAAATGTATGACAGCTTCCTTGCTATCTTAGATTTAGACTATTTTCTACACCTAAACGGGGCCTAGAAAATATTGAATGAGACAGGCCTACCGATCTATTCTCTTCCCCACTAACTACGCCCACTTTTTTAGATCTGGTGTGAGCGGGGAATAAGTCACACATTCTGCCGCACCATAGCGTGCGTCGCAATCTGCACCAGATATACGCTACAAAAGTGGCATATATCTGGTCATAAATTACCCCCTTAATGTTTCCTCAGAAACTTCTGCTAGTCTAAAAAATGTATAATTAAAAATTACAGAACATTTTAATGGAAATCTCAAGGCAGTGTTCAAATGTAAAATATTATGGGAAGAAAATCTCAATACACTGTATTGTACATGAATTATATTCACAGATAACAGCCTGGTAAAGTTTAGCTGATTAGTACTATTGGCTTTTCCATAATCCCAGTGTATTCTAGATTGCTCTGCAGAATTTTTAGTTGCAAATTATATTCCCGTGGAGTACATTGTAACCTGGAACATTGTATTTACAAGTTAAATGACTGTAGAATTACAGGATCAGGCCAGAAACACACACAGTAAAGGGATGATGAGCAGATTCATTAGCACCATTACACTTACGGTCAGATTTATCATCTCCTTTGCGCCAGAAAAGTGGCTTTAAAATGTCTCAAGCTGTGTGTTTGTGACTTTTTAAATTCCACCTTTTCAAAATAAGTTGCAAGTGCCTCTATTTACACCACTCTCACCACTTTTCCAACAGGAGGCATGGCAAGGGTGGAAATGGGACGTCAGTTTTCTAGTGCAAACGAAGCCAGAAATCTATGGCAGCTCTGAGATGTTGTAGACTTCGGTTTAATGCATGGACTGCAGGAGGATGTGCCTAATTTATGATGAGGCCTGCTCCTTGACTTAAATGTGGTGCATCCTCTGGCAATGCAGGGGATATCAAGACTGATGCAGAAAGTGCCTATCATGAAAAATGTCTCCCTTAGCCTCATTTTAAGGTGACTTTTGTGGCTATTGTGAATTCCTTTTGGCCTCGTTTGGTTCAGGAATTACATTTAAAAATATCTTGGTCTATTTGTAGGATCCGTCTATTAGCTGGAAGTTCTGATGACAAGATCAGTAAATGGGCACTGGGAGTCATCAATGACAGATTGTTCCTATGCACATGTCTGGCACATGCTCAAAAAACTCAGCAGTGCAGGGCTGGCATGTATGTCACCTATTTACTGTTTAAACCTTCTTTCCTCTTGCCAGTCATATCTAATATTTTAGAATACCATAGATACACAAAAAGAACAATAGTCTATTTTATACATACAAATAGAGTATGTTCAAAAACACTGTACTTGTGTAGGCTAATATCTGCATATTTTCTTTTGCATAATACACAACCAGGAAAGTTTTCACATAAATATCACCACTGTTAGGCATACATTTAAAACAAAATCAGTTATTATCAATGTACACTTAAAAGGGTTTTTCCTGCCATTCATATTGATGACAGGACCCAGGTGTTGGACCCACAACGATCAAATATTGATTACCTATCCTGATGATAGGTCATCAATATAAATGGCAGGACAAGGGGTGATGTTTTATGGTCTGCCCATGTACCTACCTCTGCCCCTTTTCTGATTCTGCATTGCCTTGCCTAACCTGTGCCTGATTTACCATTCTGATCATGTGCTGTCTGCCCTGACTTCTGTTCCATTTCCCATATTTGCATGAACTCTGCCCTTCCTGACCCAGCCTGCTAGTCACTACAGTTTTGTCTAATACCTAGGTGTCCCATACCAGAGTCTCTGACCACAGTGGGTCAGCTGCCAACCACACCAGGACTATCTCAGGAGGTAGTAGTCTGGTGGTTACCCACAGCCAAGTACAGGTTCCTGTATTGGTGTTAAAGGGTGATTAACATGGGATCTCCAGGATAATGCCCAAGCCTAAAGTCAAAATTGTTGGCCTGGCACTGCTGTGTCACACTTGGTGGATACACCAACTTACATCATTAACTTCTGAATTTCATAGAGAGGGAATGAGTACCACCTTTGTTTGTGAATTGCGTCTGGTGTTTTAGATCAGTGTTCCTCAACTCCAGTCCTCAGGGCCCACCTAATGGTCAGGTTTTAATGATTTCCTTAGTATTCAGCAGGTGATATAATTAGTTTCAATGCATCAGTATTTACCACAGGTATTCATTCTGTGGGATATTCTCAAATCATGACTGGTAGGTGGGCTCTGAGGCCTGGAGTTGGGGAACACTGTTTTAGATCATCCCCACTGAAATGTTGATACTCATTCATTCTTAAATTCGTAATAAAAGTCCATGAAAATGGTCCTGCCCAGGTCATATATTTATGCCATATTTATGATATAGCATTCACTATATTAACCAATTATCTGTATATCTATGACCAAAGGATCTTACAATGTTTTTGATACTGATCTATTTCACAAATTGCTGTAATACTTATGTTGTTGCATGCACTAAAAAATTTTACAGTGTCAGCATAAACACAAAAGGACAGGCACGGTATGAATTTTCACAAGAAATCGAACGTAGTTTCACAAGGGAAAAATTTCCACTTTTACTGTAAATGTTTGAAATGGTGGCATACCCAATAGCAAATAGAAAACCCTGCAATGCATTTTGTGCATTTACTTGGATAAAAACTTGGTTAATAACCCAAAACATAGTCCCTGTATAGGGTCACCTTTATTGAGATAAAATGTAACTTATTATTTTTGCTAAAAGAAAATACAAGTTTGATCCATTAAAACTATCGGGGTACAGCTGTCACTCTATTATGTTATGATGTACAGATCACATCTATCATCTGATAGGATACTGGAGTGAGGTGTTGGCTCAAAGTACACATGAAATCCACCAGTATTTTAGGGTAAATCTATAGCAGGGATGCCCAACCTGTGGCCCTCCAGCTGTTGCAAAACTACAACTCCCAGCATGCATGGACAGCCTACAGCTATCAGCCTACAGCATAGCATGATGGGAGTATAGGTTTTGCAACAGCTGGAGGGCCGCAGGTTGAGCATGCCTGATCTATAGGTATCTAGATTACCCAATATGTCCAAGTTCTAGTGGTCTCTATGTGGTCTGGCTGCAGGCTGGCCATTGGATTCTTCCAAAATATCAGAGGAATACTTGATTTTGTGAATACTCGCTTTAATGAGCAGTCATATAAAAGTGTGTAGAGTGACCTCTTCCACTCTTGAGATCTCCCCTTACTCCTTTCCTTTAAGCAGGGGAAGGAGAGAGGGGGAGAAGGTACTTTCAGATCACACATACACACTACTACCAGAGCCTAGGTGTGGAGAGAGACCTCTTCCACTGCTGGGGTCAATCCTTGGTCTTTTCTTACACCCCTAAGCTGTGGAAAAAGAAGGGAGAAATGGCACACTGAAGTTTCCCACGTCCACACACACACTTGTAAAGGGATGTAGATTCTGAAGTTCTGTTGGTCAGCAAGCACTATTTCATGCCAATAATATAATAGCAGTTCCCTGCCTAAAAAAAAATGCTTGTGAGCAAACCCTCCTTACATGTTTCCCCAGCGCCTTGGCTTCATCAAGGGAGTTTGGGTTGTGCTAAGGAGAAGTGCAAGGATCTGCCACATTTTATTGTAATCCTGCACCTGCCTTTTGTTTTCCCAGCCAATAGTGAACCTTCCCCCTCCCCCAGGGTCAGGGAACTAATCTGGTCCTTGTATGACCACACTGGGCGGACAGATCGCATTGGTCTCTACATAGTTCTCTTTTTGTTATAGGACTTGGGTATGTCACCACCCATGTTTTTAGTCCCTCTAGTCTGACATCATTAGAGGGAGTGTTACTCTGACATCATTAGAGGGAGTGTTACTCTGACATCATTAGAGAGAGTGTCGCTCTGACATCATTAGGAGGAGTCTCACTCTGACATTATTAGGAGGAGTCGCACTCTGACATCATTATACGGAGTATAGCGAAGAAGGACCGGCACTCACATTCTTGATGATGTGAAGAGACGTTTATTCAAGGCATAATAGAATCATCAGCGACTAGTTTCACTCAAGCCTGAGCCTTTTTAAAACATCATTGGGGGAGTGTGGGTCTGACATCCTTAGAGGTAGTGTCGCTCTGACATCAGGGGGAGTGTCGTTCTGACATCATCAAGGGGAGCATCACTTTGACATCATTAAGGGGACTGTCGCTCTGACACCATTTGAGGGCGTGTCGCTCTGACACCATTTGAGGGAGTGTCGCTCTGACATCATTAGAGGGAGAGTCACTCTGACATCGTTAGGGGAAGTGTCGCTCTGACATCATTAGAGGGAGTGCTGCTCTGACATAATTAGTGGGATTGTCTCTCTGAGATCATTAGGGGGCAGAGTCGCAGTATAGCAGTATAGTCCCCTAATGATGTCAGAGCTACACCCCCCCTATAAATGTCAGAGCGACACTCCCCCTAATAATGATATCTCCACTCAAAATAAGCCCACAATACACTTCACGTATGAAAAATATATAAACTTTATTATTTCACATCCTTAAAATACATATAAAATGTCATACATTCATAGATGGTGGAAGGGTCCCAATGCATGATAACTGACCCAACAATGCGAACATGGAGGTAATATCCCAAGTTAACATATGGCAATAGTGCAATATCAGTACTATGACTAGCATACATAAAACTATGCCAATAAAATAGGTACAAAGTACAGGTTACCGTAACCGTGACACGCAAATCCCCGTGTTACGGTTACGGTAACCTGTACTTTGTACCTATTTTATTGGCAGAGTTTTATGTATGCTAGTCATAGTACTGATATTGCACTATTGCCATATGTTAACTTGGGATATTACCTCCGTGTTCGCATTGTTGGGTCAGTTATGCATTGGGACCCTTCCACCATCTATGAATGTATGACATTTTATATGTATTTTAAGGATGTGAAATAATAAAGTTTATATATTTTTCATACGTGAAGTGTATTGTGGGCTTATTTTGAGTGGAGATATTAGTAATTAGGGCCGTAGTGTTAGCCCCACTATTATCTGTTAGTTGCCCTAGAAATTGTTGTGAGCTAATCCCCCTAATAATGTCAGAGTGACACTCCCCTAATCATGTTAGGTCATACGAGGACAAGATTGGTTCCCTGGCCCTAGGGGGCTTCACTATTGGCTGGTGAAAAAAAAAGACGGGTGCAGGAATACAATAAAATGTTACTTACTATGTTACTATGTTACAACCCAAACCCCCTTGATGAAACTGGTGTGCTGGTGAAACTTGTAGGGAGGGTTTGCTCACGGGTATTTTTTTTTTAGGCAGGGAAAACCTGTTCTACCTCTGGCAAGGGATAGTGCTTGCTAACTAACAGACCTACAGAATCTACCTCGCTAGAAGTGTGTGTGGGCAACTTTAGTTTGATTTCTTCCCCTTCTCTTTCTCCCGCTTAGGAGTGTAAGAAAAGAGCAAGGGGAGATGCCAGCAGTGGAAGAGGTCTCTCTCCACATGTAGGTTCTGATAGGAGTGTGTATGTGTGATCTAGATGTATCTTCTCTCCCTCCCAATAGCGGGCTGCGATGGGAACGAGTCTCCCTAGCATCGTGGGTGACTTTAGGGAGGCTCGTCCCCGTCCCGGCCTGCTATTGGCTGCCCCACCCGTGCACCAGCAGCCATGCTGGCATAAGGAGCGACGTGGGTGCCAGGGAGCGAGGTAAGTACAACCTGTGTGAGGGGCTGGGCATTTGGGAAGGCATCTTAAGTAGAGAGTAGCGAATTGAAGTTTACGAAGTGGAATTCGATTCGAATTTCAGGAAAAATTCGAGTAAGGGCAAAATAATCCTTGTCCAAGAGCGGGGGCTCTACTTGTATAAGCATTTAATAGAACAGGTTCTGTAGACATTCATGTGGAATCAGTTGACGACGTTGTAAAAGGAGTGTGCATCTTCTTGACGCTAACATCGAGCTGTTAGGGCTCATGCCCTCAAACGTGTGGCGGCGGCCCATGCTAGGTGGAATCAGCTGACGACGGTGTAAAAGGAATGTGCATCATCTTGACGTTAACTTCGGAACCCCGTAGTGCTTCTGTGGGGTTCCGATCCGTGCTTCCGTTCCGCATCGTATCTCCTGTATTGCGGACCCATTCATAAATTGCGGACCCATTCATAAATTTGGATCTAATCAAATCTTTTCGGAAAATTCGGCGAACTGAACGAATCGAATTTTTGAGAAATTCGCTCTAATTATAAGTGTTAGATAACCCCTTTAAAGGGAACCTGTCATCCATTTTATGCTACCCTCACTCAGAACAGCATAAATTAGTGACAGAACCAGGATCATAATCATTGAAGCCCAGGCCTTGAAAAGAGTCAAATCTACCTGAGAAGAGTCATGGTTATTCATAATCTCCTGCTCTCCCACCCATCTGCTGATGATTGGCAGTTCTCCACTAGAAAGAAAGGGAGAAAACTTGGTAGAAGACTGTCAATCATCAGCAGGTGGGTGGGAATTTGATGAATAACCATGACTCTTCTCAGGTGCCGTGACTCTTTTCCAGGCCTAGTCTGCGATGATTATGATGTTGGTTCTTGGCAACCTCTTACTGTTAACTTCTGACCTCTGAAATCAACTCACCTGTCTGTACTTTATTCTGCCGTTAGTATGGACAGCATAAAGGTGATGACAGGTTCCCTTTAACCATCACTATAAAAATATAATAGGTGCTACTTAATTGAGTGTGTATATGTGTATATATGTGTAGTGTCCCACTAAAGTGTGTACAAGGGGACACTCCAAACGGGTTAAATAGCCATATCATATCTTATATATTATGCCATTTTATTGTTATGTATTTGTGAATTAATGTGAATGTGCTGTGAAACCTCTATGGCTGAGTACTGCAGTGTTAACTCCCACCACTAGATGGTGGCATTCTGCCTTCTATATAAGGCCCTGTATCAGGAAGTTAGAGCAGAGGAGAGTGAAAATGCAGTAAGTTGGAGTGTAAGGAGTTAGTTAAGAGGAACCAAGTATTGTGCAGGAGGAAGAAAAGTGGAGAACCTTTCCTAAAGGAAAAGGCTGTCATTACCCCTGACACTGGCCATGTCAAGTGACAATTAACAGCTAAACTACTAGAACCCTGAACATATTCTTGGACTGTCAAGCCTGACAGAGGTAATCGACCGTCCCAGGTCTTCATGGACTCTGCCAGCACCCATGTGGTCAGGAGAAGCCTCCGGCATCTGACTACAGTATCAGCAACCAGGTACAAGTTGTTTATTGGTCCACACTTTGGATCCCTCCGGGAGGTGCAGCCATCTTGTTTAATATTTCAGGAACCTGCTGGTGCAGACGTGTCATTCCTGCCCCACAGAGTATCCTTCTAAAAGAAAGGTCTTATGAAAGTGACCTTAATATACTATTTCCAGAACCAGGGCTAGTTATAGAAAATCCCACTAGGAGTGAAAGTAACAGGAATTTAAAGAGACAGTGCCTAACTAACTACCTATTATAACCACCTACCAGCCAAAGAGGACATCTTAACCATAACCAATTGTAACATCAATTATTGTGACTATATGAACTCAAGGCAAAAGTAAAGATACCTCTTGTTTGATTAACAACTGCCTCCTCATCATTGCAAAGGATGTGTCTACCTTTAAAAAGACACTGGCGTCACGAAACACCAGGGCCCAGCCGTCCGACACGGTCAAACTCAACATCCAGGGCACCTCACCTGACCATCCTGGAGCCCTGCGTATGGAGCGTGCCCCGAGGGAAGTCGTGTCCACCCTCCTCACAACTGCACACTGCCCAGGGAAGTTACAACTAACCGTGAGTAAAACCACCGGCTACACCGTGTACACTGTGACAACCTACCTACCATATCACTCACATATCCCTGTGGCTGGTGGCTGCATATGGTGAAATGCTAGTTTTCCCCATATAATAATATAGTAATCCCCAAATAGTAATTCTGGAGCATCTTTTTTTTTTTAAATCTATGTTGTTTTATTACTCCCGATCGAAAGGAGCAGCTCAACATAGATTTCCAAACAAAAGGTGTTCCACAATTGTTATTTTAAAGAGGTTGTGAGGGAAACAGACATTGATGACCTATCTGGCACCCCCACCAATCAGTTGTTTTGAGCAACTGATGCACCAAAGACTATACAGTTTGTACAGCAGAAGCAGCCTACTGTTCACTGCGTAATTTTGGGCGTCAGAGTACTGCAGTCCAGCTTCTATTCACTTAATGGGAGCTGTACTCCCGCATGACTACTACACAGTGTATGGATCTGTCTGCTTCCAGCTCATTAAACTGTACAGGTTATTTCCCACGGATGTCCGAAACCGCTGACCAGTGGGGATTTTTCAGGGAGAGAGATTTTGACCCAACCGTTGTTTCATTAAATTTAGAAATACTTAGTTGTGAAAATAAAAAATTAAAACATTTCTTACAATAAAATGCTGCTTTAGCCCCAAAGTTTTCATTTTCAACAAGGGGTAACAGGGGAAAATGCACCCCGCAACATCTTTTCTCTGGAATATGGCAACACCTCTTATGTGCTTGTAAACTGTAGGCTGCAGGCTCTTCACATGACCGTAGTTTTGCAGTCATCAAAAAAGGAGATGTCCATATGGCTTCTTTTTTTTTGCGATCAATTTAACAATGTTATCCTTGCACAAAACGGACAAGAATGGACAGTCTTTTTTTTTGCTGGGCTATCGAACGACATATAAGCACACGTGAAACAAAATGCGTTCGTTGAAGTATCCTTAGGCTCATGACACAATGTTCATTTTGCGGTCAAAAAATATGATGACGTCCGTTTGCATTCCATATTTTGCAGAATGGAACAGCTCCCATAATAGAACGTCCTACCAGTCAGAATCCAGACTCGTGACAGTTTTCTATTTTTGATATAATGGATATATGCTAACTGCCCTCTCCTTTTGGTAGTGCAAACTGAATGTGATCTGCATACCTCCACAAGAAAAAAAACAGAACAAACCAGAAAGAAAATACGTTGTGTGCATGACCTTAGAGGAACATTTTTGCCTCAAAAGTTTTCAAGCCATGCACTTTTCAGGAGCCTGATACCACTACAGTGACACCCCCAAGAAGTCACCTCATTTGTAAACGACCCTGTAAGGATTTTCAAAGAGTGTAGAGCCTAGACCCCACAGGATGTCACAAAAATACATTTTTCAAATAAAATCTGCTTTAGTTTATTTCAAAAGATCAGACAGTAGAAAATGTCCTCCACAATGTATTAATATTTTCCTGAATTCAAACAATTCTGCTTGGTGACTCTCTATGGTACACTGCATGACTGAGAAAACTTATGATTTTTATGCCATTCACATTTAATACTAAGTACTCTTATATACCTCTTAAGGAATTTGCGACCCCACAGTGTTTTCCAAAAATGAATGTAGTAATTGCTGAAAAATGAACACAAGCTTGCGTAATATATTATATGTGCAATAAGTAGAGTATGAGCAATCATGCTCGTCGAGCTTAGTGCTCTTCGAGCATTAGGGTACTCTAAGTGCTCGCTGCTCGGACGAGTATCTCCATGCTCGAGAAAATGGCAACTTCCGCAGTGCTTTTTTGCACCTAAAAACACAGCAAATCAGAAGCCAGAGACTCTGGTACACCCCAGCATCACGTGGGCCCTACATGCGATAGCAGGGTTGCTGCCTGATCAGGACCCTGGAATATAACTACCAGAGGCACGGTGCTCGCTGAGACTGTACTCGGGATAGACTGCTGCCTTTCAGACAGTCTTAGCCTGCATTTAGTTCTCTTTAGCATGGATCACCACAAGAACCCAACAGCCCTCTAAGGCTAGAAGACATTTTTTTATTTTTTTCACTTGCTGGCGGCACTAGTAGTGCACTATCCCATATAAACCCCTTTTTTTATTTAATCTCAGAACAAATCCATTGCACACAGCAGTTGGAACCATTGTGTGTCACAGTTCAATCACTCACATTTTTGTCCAGTACACTTTCTGTATATTACCGTAAACAAGTCATTTCTCTCCCTCTAATAATATATGGGTCACATTTGTGGGTTGCAGTCTAAATAGCTACCGTCAGTAGGGGTCATTAGCTCTACGATAGTTTCTGCAGTCACTTCCCAAAAAAAAAAAAAAAAAAAAAAATATAAAAAAAAAATAGTTTTTGTTGTTTTAGCTGAGTGATACAAATCCATTTCACACACTGCGTGTAACCTTTCTGTGTGTCACAGTTCAGCATATCACTCCAAATCCGTAATACTGTCCAGGGACACTTTCTGTACGTCACAAAAATTAAACCAGACTAACAAGTTTGTGGTTTCACCAGGCCCATTTATTTTTTTTTTTTATAGAATACAAATTTACAGAAAATTGGAACCCCAGGCTAAGGTTCGAGGACGAGCAGCGTGGGCGTCAATTACTGCAGGGGCAGAGGCCGTGGTCCTGGGCAAGGTGAGACAGTACCTGCTGATGAGGGAGCTGTGGAACGCCGCAGAGCTACACTCCTAGCTTCAGTCTAACTTACAGGGACACCTTTGAAACCACAACAGTGCGAACAGCTGATCTCGTGGATTCCTTCAAGTATTTGTCCGCCAGTCAGTCTTCCACGCAGTCCACCCACGTTACCCAAGGAGCACTCCTCTGTTCCTCCACCTCAACCTCCTTCCCCCAGTCTGCCCCCTCCCAGAAAATTGAATGCGATCCGGCATACTCTCAGAACTGCTTTTCGACCCTTCCCAGATCACAAACACTTCTCAGGTTGCTGCTGACCTCTTCCCCGATGCCCAAGTGTTCCAACTGTCGCAGTCTATGGGTGATGATGATAATGACAATGTTGAGTTAGTGAAGAAGTTTGTAAAGAGGTCGGACGATGGAGACACGGTTGTCAACAGTGGTGAAGTTGTTGTAGGAGGAATCCGAGGCGGGAGCAGACTGAGGAATCGGAGGATGACGAGGTGACTGACCCAGCTGGGTTGATATGCGACGTTGAAGACAGTGCTTCTGAGGCGGAGCGAGTGTCTGCACCAGAACAGGTTGTAAGAGGCAGTGGTGTGGCCAAGGGAGAAGCAGGCCAGAGCTGGTGCATCAGCAGCAACTGTTTCACGTTAGTGAAGCTCCCGTGGCGAGGCCTAGGATGTTCGACAAGTCTGGAGGTTCTTTAAAGAAAGTGAGGATGACGACGGACTGTGGTGTGCAACCTGTGCCACACCAGGATCAGCAGGGGTGCCACCTACTACTAGCCTAACCACCACCAGCATGCGCAGGCATATGAGTGCTAACACCCCATCAATGGAACCAAGGCCGTTCACCCACCTCCTGCGGGTCACACCACTGCTCCTTCCCCTGTGTCACTCGCTGCCTCTGCTAGTCAACCCCCTGCGTCACTCGCTGCCTCTGCTAGTCACCCCCTGCCAGGACCCCGGCACGAAGCGCCTCCCGCCGGAAAACCACACCTTCGCCTCAACGATCCTCCACAGTGTCCACCAACGTGTCCCAGCGCAGCGTTCAGCTGTCTTTACAGCAGACCTGGAGCGCAAGAGGAAATACAGTTCCACCCCACCCACATGCCCAAGCCCTCAACGTCCACATCTCCAAATTGCTTAGCCGGAGATGCTGCCCTATAGGCTGTAGAACCGAGGCCTTTCGCAATTCATGGCGTGCTGCCCTCATTCGGTCCCCCGCCACTATTTTCCGATGTGCCGTCCCAGCCCTACACCAGCACGTGTCGAGAACATCATCCGTGCCCTGACCAACGCTGTTTCTGAGAAGTCCACCTAACCACGGACACGTGGACAAGTGCTGCGGGCAGGACACTATATCTCACTGACGGCACATTGGTTAACTTGGTGGAGGCTGGGACCGAGAATGACCCTGGGGTCGCTCATGTACGCCCACACCGAGGATTGCGGGCCTACCTCTCACGGTCTCTCAACTACATGCCTCCCCCTCCTCCCCTCCTCCACCGAATTACCATCCTGGGCACGGTCTTCAGTCGGGAGCTCTAGGCGACAGCAGCAGTGCCGTGTAAGCGCCAGCAGGCGGTGCTCAAAACTGCTGAGCTTAGGTTGACAAAAGGCACACCGCCCAAGAGCTGTT
>ONZH01006294.1:0-47176 GCA_900303285.1 Rhinella marina | reverse complement strand
TGTGCCGTCAGTGAGATATAGAGTCCCTGCCCGGCAGCACTTGTCCACGTGTCCGTGGTTAGGTGGACCTTCTCAGAAACAGCGTTGGTCAGGGCACGGATGATGTTCTGTGACACATGCTGGTGTAGGGCTTGGACAGCACATCGGGAAAAATAGTGGCGGCTGGGGACCGAATACCGAGGGGCAGCCACCGCCATGAGATTGCAAAAGGCCTCGGTCTCTACCAGCCTATAGGGCAGCATCTCCAGGCTCAGCAATTTGGAGATGTGGACGTTGAGGGCTTGGGCATGTGGGTGGGTGGAACTGTATTTCCTCTTGCGCTCCAGCGTCTGCTGTAAAGACAGCTGAACGCTGCGCTTGGACACATTGGTGGACGCTGTGGAGGATCGTGGAGGCGAAGGTGTGGTTTTCCGGTGGGAGGCGCTCGTGCCGGGGTCCTGGGCAGGGGGTTGACTAGCAGAGGCAGTGAGTGACACAGGGGAAGGAGCAGTGGTGTGACCCGCAGGAGGTGAACGGCCTTGGTTCCATTGAGTGGGGTGTTTAGCACTCATATGCCTGCGCATGCTGGTGTGGTTAGGCTAGTAGTGGTGGCACCCCTGCTGATCCTGGTGTGGCACAGGTTGCACACCACAGTCCGTCGGTCATCCTCACTTTCTTTAAAGAACCTCCAGACTTGCGAACATCTAGGCCTCTCCACGGGAGCTTCACTACGTGAAACAGTTGCTGCTGATGCACCAGCTCTGGCCCTGCTTCTCCCTCTGGCCACACCACTACCTCTTCCAACCTGTTCTGGTGCAGCACTCGCCTCCGCCTCAGAAGCACTGTCTTCACTCGGTTTATCAACCCAGCTTGGGTCAGTCACCTCGTCATCCTCCGATTCCTCAGTCTGCTCCCCCCTCGGACTTCCTGCCCTGACAACAACTTCACCACTGTCTTACAACCGTGTCTCCTCATCGTCCGACACCTCTTTACACACTTCTTCCACTAAGTCAACAATGTCATCATCATCATCCCACAGACTGCGACAGTTGGAAAACTTGGGCATCGGGAACGAGGTCAACAGCAACCTGAGAAGTGGTTTGTGACTATGGGAAGGGTCCAGAAAACAGTTCCTGAGAGTATGCCGGATCGCATTCCAAATTTTCCTGGGAGGGGGCAGACTGGGGGGAAGGAGGTTGAGGTGGAGGAGCCAGAGGAGTGCTCCCTTGGGTAACGTCGGTAGACTGCGTGGAAGAATGGCTGGTGGACAAATTACTTGAAGCATTGTCCGCAATCCACAACATCAGCTGTTCGCACTGTTGTGGTTTCAACGGTCCTCTACCACGTGTCCCTGTAAGTTGAGACATGAAGCTAGGGAGTGTAGCTCTGCGGGGTTCCCCTGCTCCCTCATCAGCAGGTACTGTCTCACCCTGCCCAGGACCACGGCCTCTGCCCCCTGCAGTAATTGAATGCCCACGCCCTCGTCCCTTAGCCCTGGGGTTCAACATTTTCTGTATATAAGTGTATTATATAAAAAAAAATAAAATAAATGTGCCTGCTGTACTGAAACCCACAAACTTGTTCAATCTGAACAAGAAAATATATAGGTGGATAAGTTAGAGCAAAATTACGTATGTTATTACGTACCGCGCAGTATGGAGCAATTACACTGAAACTATTAGATTAGGCAGACTTGGTCTGCTTAATTGCAACCCAGACAAATGTTGCACAGAGATTTTTGTAATGTAGCTGTATCAGTGAAAGCAAAAGACCTTTTTTACTGACGTGACGTACAGAATGGGTCACCTGGACAGAAAATACGGATTGTGCTTTGTATATAGGTGGATAAGTTAGAGCAAAATTACGTATGTTATTATGTACCGTGCAGTATGGAGCAATTACACGGAAACTATTAGATTAGGCAGACTTGGTCTGCTTAATTGCAACCCAGACAAATGTTGCACAGAGATTTTTGTAATGTAGCTGTATAAATGAGAGCAAAAGACCTTTTTTACCGATGTGACGTACAGAATGGGTTACCTGGACAGAAAATACGGATTGTGCTTTGTATATAGGTGGATAAGTTAGAGCTAAATTAGGTATGTTATTACGTACCGTGCAGTATGGAGCAATTACACGGAAACTATTAGATTAGGCAGACTTGGTCTGCTTAATTGCAACCCAGACAAATGTCGCACAGAGATTTTTTAATGTAGCTGTATAAGTGAGAGCAAAAGACCGTATTTGATTACGTGACGTACAGTATGGGTCACCTGGACAGAAAATACGGATTGTGCTGACTGAACAGCTGAACTGTGACATACAGAATGGTTACACACAGCTGTGTGAAATGGATTTGTATCACTGAGATAAAACAACAAAAAAACTATTTTTTTATATATTTTTTTTTATATTTTTTTAATATATATTTATTTTTTTTAACGTGACGTGCAGAAACTATCAGAGAGCAAACTCAGCCCCTGCTGACGGTGGCTATTTTGACTGCAACCCAGATAAATGTCGCACAGAGATTTTTGTAATGTAGCTGTATCAGTGAAAGCAAAAGACCATATTTGATTACGTGACGTACAGTATGGGTCACCTGGACAGAAAATACGGATTGTGGTTTGTGGTGAGTGGACAGCTGAACTGTGACACACAGAATGGTTCCACACTGCTGTATGAAATGGATTTGTATCACTGAGATAAAACAATAACAAAAAAAAGTGTTATATAGGGCGATAGCTGCACTACTAGTACCAGCCAGCCCAGCCAGGAGACAAAAAAAAAATGTCTTGTAGCCCTCAGAAGGGCTGTTGGGTTCTTTTGAGATCACTCCTGCCTAACAAAGAACTAAATGCAGGCCCTAACACTCTCCCTGAAATGCAGCAGCTCTGTCCCTAACGACATCCAGACAGCATCTGAGCCGAGCAGCGCGGGCAGTCACTAGTATATTCCAGGGTCACCTGATCAGGCCAGCCAACCCCTGCTATCGACATGTAAGGGCCCCACGTGATGCTGGGTGTACCGCAGAGTCTCCTGGCTTGTGATTGGCTGAGTTTATAGGCGCCAAAAATGTGCAATGCGGAAGATGCCATTTCCTCGAGCATGGCGAGATACTCGTCCGAGCAGCGAGCACTTACGAGTACCGTAATACTCGAACAAGCACCAAGCTCGGACGAGCATGCTCGCTCATCTCTATTAAAGAAGAATTAAGTTACAATTTTAGAATCGCCAAGTCAAAGTCTTGACCTTAATATAATAGAAATGTTGAGGAAGGACCTGAAGCAAGCAGTTCATGGGTGGAAATGCACCAACATAACAATATTAAGCTGTTTTGTATGGAGGAATAGGCTAAAATGTATTCAAGCAGATGTGCAGGACTAATGAACAATTACTGGAATAGTTTTGTTGCACAGTTAGCAGTTATTTCTGCACAAGAGTCTCACACCAGGTACTTAAAGCAAAGGTTCAGATGCTTTTTCCACTTTTAGGACTTGTGTGAAAATGTGATGTAGTTTAAAGTTAGGTTTGTATTGAAATATATATTTTGAGGAATTAGCAAACATTCACAGAACACTGTAGTTGTATCTAATACCCTCACTGGTATGCAACAACTGTTATAAAAAAAATAAATGATAAAAAATAATTATAAACTAATATAAATATAATATGTGAATGCAGGGTGGCATCTTATCTTATATAGCTAAACATAAATGCACAGTCTTAAAAGATACTTTAATAGTGAAGCAGATTGACTTTTATAAACTGTTACAAATGATGGAATTTAGCTAGCTATGCCTAGGTTACCAGAGGGTAATATTACCCTTTCAAAGCAAAGCCTGGTAATTAAAAAATGCAGTAAAATTTGCATTCTAGTGATATTTGTTCCATTCATTGTATAACATTACAGCTGGTGTGTCCTTTCTAGAAAGGTGTATAACTCAATTAGATGTTCTTGGAGTTAAATCTTCATACTTAATTGTTTTTTCTCTTGAATGTGGAGGATCATAAACCACAGAAATTTAAACCTTTTGGAAAGAAACTCAGTTTGTACAACTTGCAACACTTTATTGCAAAAACATGAAAAGTTGAAAGATTTTGCAAATTAAGTTTCTTTGTGAACATATTGTAGTGCTATATTACTTCTACCTTTAATATTAGGGAACAACTGCCTGACTTAGACAATTCAAAACAGTTTTTTTCTAGTTAAGCTCAAGAAGAAAACATTTTACTTTGTTGCAAGTATTAGTACCTTTCCTTAGTGGCAAGAAAAGTGATAGCAAAAACAAAAACGTCTGGACCAAAATTCCAAGTGGAAAACATTTCTTGAAGGTGAAGCAGTGAGGTATTAAATCCTGTACACACAGAAAAAAACAGCTCACCTGCACTACTGAGAGAGTACTTACTCATGTAAATGTATTATAGTTGCATATCACAGCAGCCAAGGTCTTCTATGGATTTCTACTGTAGTTCTGTATTTCTACTATTTTATAAGGCATCACAACAGGGAAAAAAAAATATTCTGTTTGAACCATATTAGGATGAGTTAATAATTTCAATTGCCATAAATCTTTATATCGTCTAAATGCTCCCCCACTCTCCTCCTGAACTCCTGCTGGGTTTGCCTATATACTCCTTCTTGTATTTACAGTACATGTGAATTTGTAAATAACTCCTTTGGATCTACAATTGCTAAAATCTCAAATTTTATATTCCTTCCCAGTTACTTTACTGGTAACGGTCTTGCCTGTCTGGATGAAATCACATGCTACACAGCAACTATACGTAACTAAAATAACCTGTAATGGGTCTGTCTAGCCATGTAGTCTTATTGGATGGTGGTGTGTAGTGGCTATGTACCAGTCTGCCTCATAGGCTTTTGCCCTTTCTGTAAGTGATCACTGGTTGGTTTCTCACAAAATCTTTCAAATTAGGGTCCATACAAAGTATGTCCCAGTTTTTAGAGATAATTTCTCTTACTTTTTTTGCTGCTCCATCAAATGTGGTAATGAGACGGACAGTTGGTTTTTCACTTTCCCTTGTTTTAGGGGTAAGGAGTTCATTTATGTCTGTGTTATGGGCCTGTTGATATGCAGATCTCAAGATGTTGTCTAAGTACCCCCTTTCCTGAAAACATAACCGTAAATCTTTGGTCTGTTTCTCAAATTCCCTCTCATCCCTCTCATCAGAGCATTTTTTTCTGATCCTGAGGTACTGCCCTCTAGGGATCCCTTTCTTAAGGGGGCCAAACTTGACTCCCATTTAAGAAGGGAATTCATAGATTTCGGCTTACAAAATACACTCATAGATGGTTCCCCTGTGGCTGATTTTTTTTTAATCAGGATATCAAGGAAGGACAAGGTGGTCTGGTGGATTTCAAAGGTAATCCATAGGCCTATGGGGTTACAGTTAAAATGTTCTATAAATCTCCCAAAGTCCTCTAATCTACCATTCCAGATGAACATGTCATTAATATACATAGGTAGAGATGAGCAAATTGAATCTAAAATCCTTAAATCGAAGAATTTTCTTTTAAATTCTTATTTTACCAAATTTGAATTTTGTTCTGGAGTATCAAGGAGAGAGATCCTTAAATTTTTCCACATGGAATAGCTTATGGAAAACTTAAGAGCATATATTTTATTCCTGCATTTCTTAGATTAATAATTATATTATTTTAACTGAAATAGTTGAAATGCGATATATGAACTACACATGAACCATTGGCCTGAAAAGGGTACTTTCAAAAAAGGATTAATATAATTGCACAACTACTTTGACATTTTCAATTAATTTCAAAGCTTTGGAATTTAAAATGACAATTAAATCAAGATGTCTGCATCCATATTTGCTGATTGCTTGCATAGAAAAAAATTATTTTATTGGAAACACAAACAGATACACATTTGTTTTCCTCCTTTTTATGTTTTGCCTGCGCAGTACTTTTACCAGATAAGAGCAATTATATCGACAGCACTTCCTAGCAACAGAAAGAAAGATGTAGCCTCCAGCTACTACATATTTCATTTTCAGTCCAGCAGTTTTAGAGACTTCTTGCCATTATCCATGAATTTGAAATCAGAGAAAGGGAACAATATCAATGAAATCTAGACTGGCAAATTAGACTGTCAGTTCTATTAGGGCAAGTGCAGTTTTGTGAATTTGAAGCCTGAACACGTATGTTGAGTAGAAATGACATAGGTTTAGTTGTAAGTTTATTTTCTAAGCTGCTTATTGTTCAAGGTCACCAATATTCAATCAAAATAATTCTAGCATCAATAAAGCTAAATTGTCAGATTTAAAAACATGGATATACAAGAATAAATATGATTTATGAACACAGCAAAATATAATGTAGTAGAAATGTTCCTCTTTAGATGTTAAAGAATTTTTACTGATGTGATAATATTATATGATATGTAAAGGAATACGAAGATATTTCAATTCTTAGTTTATATACCATATCTCAAGAATACTTTACTAAAGCAGGTAATATGAAATTTGACTTACGCTAACTTTGTTGCATCCTTTTATAAAGGAGCTATGACAGCAATGCTGCATCCATTTTCAAACTTAAAGGCTATGTATACCTTCGGGGCAATTTTTTTATGACTGCATTTTACAAATTTTGGGCTAAAAATCATTTTTGGGTCTTTATTAAAAAATATTGAGCCGTTCTGTCACAAAGGGTTAACTGTTTGTCTAGCTGTGTAAATGGTACTTTCACTTTGTGCCCGTCATCTAATAAACCTTATCTTTAAATTACTAAAAGGTCATAAACATTTATTCAAGTCACAGAACTCTTGCAGAGTCACAGAGTCGTTTCTTTAAGCACTCCTACTTCTCAATGACATTCCCCTTGCCAGGATTTCAGAGATGCTAGCACTGATATCAGAGGCAAGAGTGTTGTCAATCAGTGACACCACACTGAAATTAAATTTAATTCTCAAAAAACCAAAGGGAAGTAACAGGGTCATGGTTGCAATGCCGTCAACCAGCCTAATTATCCCATCCAGTTTAATACCCAAAACCTGAAGACAGGTTTAACATATTTTAAAGGGGTTGTCTGTATTACATATAAAAAAAATAATGCACTGTAAATCTGATGATCAGCAATACAATACATACACATAAGCTAAGCAAGTTTTAGGCAAAAAATATATACTGTATTTACTAATTTCCCTAGTTCTATTCTGGCCCCTTTGTTTATATGCAGTTGCGGAGCTGTGGGGGAGTGTAACAACAATCTCTGAGGGTGTCAACAAAGACAGCCTTTCCCCTCCCCCTGCTTTGCAAAGGGAGTGAATAAAAGTGGTGCCCTGCCAAGTCCCAGCTATGCCGCACAATGACATTGCTGATACACACAGAATCTTCCCCCTCCCTGTACAATGCTCTGCAGACACTTCTTCACAACCAGCATAAGAGTACAGAGGAGAAAACTCTTCTGGTCTTAGTCAGCTCTGTGTCTGCAGGATGAGGAGGGAGGATCCTGTGTACAGCATTTGTCTCTTTGCTGCGTGTAGATGAGAAAACCCTGCAGTTGCTCAGTACTTGAGGCACAGCCTCCAACGCTGAGTCTGTGCTGCTGATGGTAGAAGAAGTTAAACTTTCCTTAAGAATCTAGTGGAAGGGGAGACACAGGGTAGACAGCTAGGCCAGTGGTTCTGGTATTGCAGGGGGTGTGGCCTGCTGCTCCCACCAGCACAGTGACAGTCCATGCACAGAAGCAGACCTGCTCCACCTGCTCCCTCATGCTTATGCAAGGAACCTCATCAGAGCAGGGAAAGAAGCTGACATCACAGGCGGTCAGCTAACTAGGAGAACAGGACAACTGTAGATAAAGTAAGTGAATTGAAAACACCTTACGTTTGCTTAGTTAGAAGCATACAAAGAACAAAAAATAAATAAATAAATAACTTGGACAACTCCTTAAATCAGTATGTCTACTTTAGCAACCAAATTTATTTCATTGCTCTAATTCACCTGATTCACAAGATTATTTTTGAATCTGCGCTTCAATATTGGCTTAAAAGGTCTTGATTATTGTAATTCAGTTTGGGAGATATGGGGTTATTGGTGGGGTATTGTGGGTGTCCAGCAGTGGTTTGCTCATCAATGTTTGTTCTGCCCTGATGTAACTTCATCCTTGGTCAGGACAGCCAGAGAAAGATACTTAGCTTGAAAACCCGTAGGCAGGAAATACTGCTCCAGTGAATGCGTGAGATCAGGTGTGTAGCTCAGAGACTGGGTACCAGAAAAGGCAGCTACAGTATAGAGGAGAATTAGAGACACAAGAGAAGGTACAGTCTCGTGGTCTTAGTGCAGAGTATTGGCAGCAGAGTTTGAGAACTACTCATACATTGGAGCAGCTAGAAGAAGGAAGAATGTAAAGGAACCATCCTGTGTTCTGACATGCCCAGAAAGGGACATATAAAGTATACAAAGTCTAAGCACAACATTGTTCTGAAGATATGTTAGGCTCAAGAGAGATTGCTGAGTAAAAAAGAGATGTTCAAGCATTACTTTATGCTGTTAGTAGCCATATATACTGTAAACTGTTCTGTATATGCTGTATGTACAAACTAGCCTAGCCTCTTACAGTTGGCACAGTTTAAATCTGCTTACCACACCTCCAGTAAGGAAAGAGTTAAAGTGTTATTATCTAGACATTTTATGATAGTTACCTGCACTTATCAGATATGTCCAGTAGTGTTGATTGAGCACCATAGAACACTAGGTGATGCTCGAGTGCTCTACCGAGCACCCGAGCACAATGGAAGTCAATGGGAGAACCAGAGCACTAAACCAGGCACTCCCTGCTCTGAAGAGGGGAGGGTGTCTGGTTCATAGGGAAAGGTGAGAAAATGATGGAAACACCACTGCAAGTGGTTTGGGAACAGCATGGGGAGGATGTCTGGATGCATCTTGGATTCCAAAATCGCTACTGTTAACGATGTTGTCCGAGTATTACACCACTTTTACGGAATGACAAGAATACGCCCAAAACCGAGAATAAAATCGATTTTAGAGGAAAAATTTAGGATGTTCAAACGTTATACAGCAGACGTAGCGCAAGTAATATCGCCGTCACTAACGGCAGAAAAAATTGCACTGAATGTCACAGGTATTTAGGATGTTAAAACGTTATACAGCAGGCGCAGCACAGGTAATGTCGCCATGATTAGCGGCAGAAAAAATTACACCGAATGTCAGGTATTTAGGATATATAAACGTTATACCGCACACGCAGCACAGGTAATGTCGCCTTGATTAGTGGCAGAAAAAATGACACCGAATGTCAGGTATTTAGGATATACAAATGTTATACCGCACACGCAGCACAGGTAATGTCGCCTTGATTAGCGGCAGAAAAAATGACACCGAATGTCAGGTATTTAGGATATACAAACGTTATACTGCAAACGCAGCACAGGTAATGTCGCCTTGATTCGCGGCAGAAAAAATTACATCAGGTATTTGGGATACACAAACGTTATACAGCACACGCTGCGCAGGTGGTGTTTAGGTCAGGCAAACTTGTGCAATTTTTGCCCCCCCCCCAAAAAAAAATATTGCAGTTACAGGTAGATATAAAATAGTCCTTAAAAGGACTTTTGGGTTTTTTAAACAGAAAAACTAGCCCTGCCTAGCCAATTTCTATCCCTACACTATCTGTCCCTCCTTGCAGCAGCTCTCCCTGACTCAGACTGAGCCGGGTCACATGTCACCGGGTGCTATATAGCACCCGATGATGCGTTCCCGGCCAGCCAATCACTGTAATGCCAGTAGCCAACATGGCTACGGCATTACAGTGAATGCCAGTACCTCCCCGCATGCTGATTGGTTGCGTAGCAGCCAAGAAACGTGCGGGGAGGGGATTCGAGCATGGCGCTCGAGCACTCGCGGTGCCATGCTCGAGCGAATACAGTGTTCGGCTGAGCATGCCCGCCCAACACTAATGTCCAGATAGGAATGCTACTTTAAACCCAACCCAGTCTACTAATCTTCACTTATAGAGTGAAGGAGAGAACTGTTTTTTTTTCTTTTCCCTTTTCCCTTCCCCCTTTTTTATGTTCCTCTTCTCATGGTTTTAAGATATCTACATGCGATGTATACCAGTTCTTGTTGTAAACACTGGTGATGTGCTATTTTTACCTATATCTTTTTGCACTCCATGTCTACCTTGAAGATATTGAATGTAGACTGTTTTTCCTATATGTCAAAAAAAATGTCGGCCCGGCTCCCATTCATTTCTATGAGTGGCGCGGGGAGCTGCGCCTGGTGGTGGCTGGACCCCCGGAAACCTGGGGTCCTCCAGGCGCAGCGCTCCCTGCTCCGTTCTGGATATAGGTGCGGGTCCCAGCGGTGGGACCCGCACCTATAAGACAATGGGGGCATATCCTAGCGATATGCCCCCATTGTCTAAGATGAGAATACCCCTTTAATAAAAACAAAGTTGAAAAAAAAACAACCCAGTCTGTGCCTGTTTTTTTTTATTGGTGAATCCACCTGCACCTTACACTGACTCTAAAGCTTCATGTACATGAACATATACAGTACAGACCAAAAGTTTGGACACACCTTCTCATTCAAAGAGTTTTCTGTATTTTCATGACTATGAAAATTGTAGATTCACACTGAAGGCATCAAAACTATGAATTAACACATGTGGAATTATATAATTAACAAAAAAGTGTGAAACAACTGAAAATATGTCTTATATTCTAGGTTCTTCAAAGCAGCCACCTTTTGCTTTGATTACTGCTTTGCACACTCTTAGTATTCTCTTGATGAGCTTCAAGAGGTAGTCACCTGAAATGGTTTTCACTTCACAGGTGTGCCCTGTCAGGTTTAATAAGTGGGATTTCTTGCCTTATAAATGGGGTTGGGACCATGAGTTGTGTTGGGCAGAAGTCAGATGGATACACAGCTGATAGTCCTACTGAATAGACTGTTAGAATTTGTATTATGGCAAGAAAAAAGTAGCTAAGTAAAGAAAAACGAGTAGCCATCATCAGTGTTCCCTGTAAGCCCGCACAGCTTACTTTCTGCCTCCGCTCAGGGCCTTTCCTGGCCCGCTCACCGCGGCAACCCGGACTTGTAATTTATAGTGTATGCCTGTTCCGATGGGAAGCCCTGTTGCGGTGGCCTCGGAACAGGCATACACTATGTTCCCTTAACGTCCTGACGCTCAGGACGTTCCTGTGCGGCGCTCCCAGCTAGCCCCGCCTCCTCCCTCATGCCGCGCTGCTGCTACTGGACGGGGAGGACCTGTGCAGCGCAGCAAAGAAGGGAGAAGAAGATCCAGCCCCCAGCCCCCTCCAGAGCGTTGAAGTGGTGTCGGAGACAAGGGCCAAGTAACTGTAAGTTTTTATGTGTTTCATGTGTGTGTGTGTGTATGCATACACTGTGCTACACAATATACAGTATACCTCTACACTGTGTATATACTGTATATTGTACAGCATGCCACAGTGGTTATATTGTCAGGCATGGTGTAACCGTCATGCATTTGCTGTACAATATACATTATAACCCCTGTACCATGCTATACAATGTACAGTATAATCCATACACCATGCTGTATAATATACAGTATAATCCCTGCACCATGCTGTATAATATACAGTGTAGTCCATATACCATGCTGTATAATATACAGTATAATCCACACACCATGCTGTATAATATACAGTATAATCCACACACCATGCTGTATAATATACAGTATACCGTCCCATGCTGTATAATACATAATCCGACACCATGCTGTATAATATACAGTACAACCGTGCATCATGGTGTATAATATACAGCATAATCCACACACCATGCTGTATAATATACAGTATAATCCCTGCACCATGCTGTATAATATACAGTATAATCCGTACACCATGCTGTATAATATACAGTATAATCCCTGCACCATGCTGTATAATATACAGTAGAATCCGTACACCATGCTGTATAATATACAGTATAATCCACACACCATGCTGTATAATATACAGTAGAATCTGTACACCATGCTGTATAGTATACAGTATAATCTGTACACCATGCTGTATAATATACAGTATAATCCGTACACCATGCTGTATAATATACAGTATAATCCCTGCACCATGCTGTATAATATACAGTAAAATCCGTACACCATGCTGTATAAAATACAGTATAATCCATACACCATGCTGTATAATATACAGTATAATCCATACACCATGCTATACAATGTACAGTATAATCCGTACACCATGCTGTATAATATACAGTATAATCCGTACACCATGCTGTATAATATACAGTATAATCCATACACCATGCTGTATAACATACAGTATAATCCATACACCAAACAGACCGAACTCGATGAAAACAGGCCGAACTGGATGGACAGATGTCTTTGTTCGGCCTTATAATCTATGTTACTATGTATGTATAATATACAGTGTAGTCCATACACCGTGCTGTATAATATACAGTATAATCCGTACACCATGCTGTATAATATACAGTATAATCCGTACACCATGCTGTATAATATACAGTATAATCCATACACCATGCTGTATAACATACAGTATAATCCATACACCAAACAGGCCGAACTGGATGGACAGATGTCTTTTTTTGGCCTTATAAACTATGTTACTATATATGTATAATATACAGTGTAGTCCATTACACCATGCTGTATAATATACAGTATAATCCGTACACCATGCTGTATAATATACAGTGTAGTCCGTACACCATGCTGTATAATATACAGTGTAGTCCATACACCATGCTGTATAATATACAGTAGAATCCATACACCCTGCCGTACAATATACAGTATAACACCTACACTGTGGGGTTATGCTGTATATTATACAGCATGGTGTAGGGATTATACTGTATATTATACAGCATGATACACGGATTATACTTTATGTTATGCAGCATGGTGTACGGATTATACTGTATATTATACAGCATGGTGCAGGGATTATACTGTATATTATATAGCATGGTGTACGGATTATACTGTATACTATACAGCATGTTGTACGGATTATACTATATATTATACAGCATGGTGTACGGATTATACTGTATATTATACAGCATGGTGTATGGATTATACTGTATATTATACAGCATGGTGTATGGATTATACTGTATATTATACAGCATGGTGTATGGATTATACTCTATATTATACAGCATGGTGTACGGATTATACTGTATATTATACAGCATGGTGTACGGATTATACTGTATACTATACAGCATGGTGTACGGATTATACTGTATACTATACAGCATGGTGTATGGATTATACTGTATATTATACAGCATGGTGTATGGACTATAATGTATATTATACAGCATGGTGTATGGATTATACTGTATACTATACAGCATGGTGTATGGACTATAATGTATATTATACAGCATGGTGTACGGATTATACTGTATACTATACAGCATGGTGTATGGATTATACTGTATACTATACAGTATGGTGTATGGACTATAATGTATATAATACAGCATTGTGTATGGATTATACTGTGTATTATACAGCATGGTGTAGGGGTTATACTGTATATTATACAGCATGGTGTATGGACTATAATGTACTGTATATTATACAGCATTGTGTATGGATTATACTGTGTATTATACAGCATGGTGTATGGACTATAATGTATATTATACAGCATGGTGTACGGATTATACTGTATATTATACAGCATGGTGTACGCATTATACTGTATATTATACAGCATGGAGTACGGATTATAATGTATATTATAAAGCATGGTGTACGGATTATACTGTATACTATACAGCATGGTGTACGGATTGTACTGTATACTATACAGCATTGTGTATGGATTATACTGTATTGTACGGGATGGTGTAGGGGTTATACTGTATGTCTTTGATGTGACAATTATTTTAGGTTTTCATATCGCCCAACTTTGATGGTGCTGTGCCCAGCCCTGAGCCGACCCCGCTCAGCAGCTGCCAAGTCTTAGAGGGAACACAGGCCATCATTACTTTAAGAAATGAAGGTCAGTCAGTCCGAAAAATTGGGAAAACTTTGAAAGTGTCCCCAAGTGCAGTCGCAAAAACCATCAAGCGCTACAAAGAAACTGGCTCACATGAGGACCGCCCCAGGAAAGGAAGACCAAGAGTCACCTCTGCTGCTGAGGATAAGTTCATCCGAGTCACCAGCCTCAGAAATCGCAGGTTAACAGCAGCTCAGATTAGAGACCAGGTCAATGCCACACAGAGTTCTAGCAGCAGACACATCTCTACAACAACTGTTAAGAGAAGACTGTGTGCAGCAGGCCTTCATGGTAAAATAGCTGCTAGGAAGCCACTGCTAAGGACAGGCAACAAGCAGAAGAGACTTGTTTGGGCTAAAGAACACAAGGAATGGACATTAGACCAGTGGAAATCTGTGCTTTGGTCAGAGGAGTCCAAATTTGAGATCTTTGGTTCCAACCACCGTGTCTTTGTGCGACGCAGAAAATGTGAACGGATGGACTCTACATGCCTGATTCCCACCGTGAAGCATGGAGAAGGAGGTGTGATGTGTGGGGGTGCTTTGCTGGTGACACTGTTGGGGATTTATTCAAAATTGAAGGCATACTGAAAAAGGCATTGAAGGCATAGTCATGAAAATACAGAAAACTCTTTGAATTCACAAACTATGGAAACAGAAAGTATGGATACTTTTCATGTGTATTCCGCATTTTTCTCACTCCCAGCAATAGAAATGGTTATTCAAGTCTACAATACTATATTTTTCGTAACGTCCACATGGATCCACAAAAAATACAGATTTGTGCTTGGTTGGCCTTGTAGAAGTGAATGGTCCTGTGCATGAAGCCTATGTCTTCTGGCTTTTGGTAGGTCTTGTGAAATAATGTATATTAAGAGGTCAAACAATCCATTATTTTATTAATATAAAATACATTTACATAAAATGGGTTTGCCAAAAACAAGACATGTTCTCCGAATTAAAATAATTATTGTTACAAATATACTAACAATGAAAAAATGTTGGAACAAAATATATTTGTCCTCCAGAGCTATACATCATTGCTATAATGCATCTGTTTAATTGGCATTCATGGCTCCATGTGTGGCACTTACCCTATGATCAGCAGTTAAAGATGATACTGCAGCATATTTGTGGTGGGCTACCAGGTGCTTGTATAGAGTTTGGATATTCTAAAGTCATTCCAGATAATTAAATGTATGAGTTGTTTAGTTTATTCTAGTGTAGATGTGATTTAACCTTTGCTTCATCAGGTTTTTTGTTTTGTTTTGAAGAGGGATAGAATAATCTACCTAAAATGTAATTATCTAAGAAGCAAGATACTGTAATTTGTAATAATTATTAACTAGATTGTCCAACCAACAAGTAAAATTAAAGAGTAAAGGCAGGGTGGTGGTGGTGGGTGAATTAAAAAGTCACCCTATGAAGTCATTCCAGTGCCAAGGCTCCTATTCCTGTTTCTGGTCCATTCTGGTTGACGTGCAATTTTCCCATTTAACCTGATCTAGTTTGGTACTTAAAGGAGTTTTCCAAGATTTTAATTTCATGACCTATCCTCTGGATAGGTCATCAGTATGTGATTGGTGGGTGTCCGACACCTGTCCAATCAGCTGTTTGAGAAGGCATTGTTGCATGCCACTGCCTTCTCTCAGCTTTTCCAAGGCCAGTGATGGCGCATTCATTGGTCAGATGGCGTAGGATAAGCTCAGCCCCATTGAAGTGAATGGGGCAGAGCGCGATACTAAGCACGGTTGCTGTACAATGTACTGTACTGTGCTTGGTAAGCTGCAAAAAGGTGAGGAGATCACAAGAGGACAGATGGCTTCTTAAGCAGCTGATTGATGGGGTTTCCAAGTGTCGGAAACGTAGCTTTTCCTACACTAGTGATGGCACGACCAGAGGATAGGTCATCAGTGTTAAAGGCTATGGACACCTTTGTGCACTAAGAATCAATAATCCCATATCTTACTGTATTGCAGCACATAATAAAATTGCACTTGTTAGTTTACTGGTATCAGCTTTGCTTCACATGCTCTCAGAAATGCTCTTCTATGACATTCACTCATTGTGGATTTCACATGCACTAGCACAAGCTATGCTGCCCCACCCCCACATCCTGTTACATAGCTCATAGCTGCACAGCTAGCAGCTACTTACATACAGACTCCTTGTATTCTACAGCCTGTAATCAGCATATCTATTTCTCAATTTTCTTTCTGTAGAAAGTCATTATTTGTGGACAGTAATAGATATTTCTGATGATAACGTTAGGGCAGCTATCTACAGTCAGAACCATGGCGATATAAGCAGGATATAGATCTCATTACTGACAGCTCTCACTACATGCACTCTCTTCTGAACACAGTATTGTGCGCAGTCCGCATAGTGAGCGGTCACTTTTCCCACACAGATTAGTACAGTGTGACGACACACAATGCTGTGTACACATATAAGTACACAGTGGGGGAGATTTATAAAAACTGGTGTAAAGAACAGATGAGCGAATCTATTCGCCACTTCGTAGATTCGTTAGGAATCTTCGTTATTTCCTACTCCGAAGCGATTCCGGATCTTTTCAGACTTGCTCCGTACAAATCTTAAATGTTCTTAAATCTTTGTATGCTAATGCTATGTAAGCATCTGATACTTTGTACGCTAATGCTACGCATCTGATAATTTGTACACTAATGCGAACAAATTCAGTTTTCTAGCGTACTTTTACTGTATGTTCATTATTTGTGCAGAAATGTTAGCGGTGGATGGGTTAGAGCGGCAAAAATCCCGGGAAGAACCCGGTCACCTGACCTAGGGGAAATGGCTTGCTCTGATTGGCCCATTGACTGAGTGAACCAATTACATCACTTGTGCTGCACCTGCTGAGACGAGCAAGAGCTTGTTAAAGACAGAGAACTTTGTTCTATTGTTGTTCTGGGCACCATTACAGATATCAGGGCTAGTGCAGGGCTAGTAATATTAATCAGGCAGGGGGAGTGAGGGAGGAGACAGGGAGAGAGACAAAGACCTGATTGCCTGCCACAGTCAAGTGAAAATGTCTGGCACTGGAAAGCAGAAGGGTTCCACTTCCAGCTAGACCTCAAGCTCCACAAAAAAGAAGGTGGCACAGGCCAGTAGCAGTAGCAAAGGACATGTAGGCGCAGCTTCCTAGTATATATATAATACAATACAGTACACTAACTCTTTAACATGTTTTTAGTTTTCAAATATTTTGCTACTCACCCTGTCATATCTCTGCGCGCATCTCAGTAAGCCACTCTGGGCACTTGAATTTTAAATCGGACCATTTCCTCTGAGGGTCCACACAGTGTCAAAGGGATGGCGCAAGCCTCGGATCACCTGCTGCACTATCTCCTTCTTGTGCTGGTTTGGGTGTCGGTGTGTGCCATTGTAATCCTGGCGGCCCATCACCATGACCATATATTTAAGCTCTCCAGAGTTAATGCTGATGAAGGCCTGGATGCCATATTGAAAACTTTGCTCTGCCTCTGAGGACTGTACGCCGCAGCCTAGCGTCGTGCGTGCGTATTACGCAATCGCGAGACAATAGTACGCTAAGGTTTCGTACGCAATTTGTACGCTCATGCGTACGTATTCAGTTAAGTAGCGTACCTTTAACAACTCTAGACTGTATGTTCGTTATTTGTGTGGGAATGTTCTCAGAACACGACCAGAATAGCGAATATTTTTTAAGACAATTTCGACCGAATAAATTCGTATTAATAATTCGTATTATAAATTCGTTGAATATTCGTCGAAGTGAATCTTTGAAGATTCTCTCATCTCTAGTGTAAAGTAAACCTGACTCAGATTCCTCCTTTCATTTTCCAATGAAGCTGTCGAAAATGAAAGGTGGAATCTGATTGGTTGCTATGGGCAACTAAGCTAGTTCTACTTTACACCAGTTTGATGAATTATTTATATATATATATATATATATATATATATATATATATATATATATAAATTACAGCACTCTCAAACACTTTATTCACCCCTGTGGTCACAATGTTTTAGGCCCCATGCAGACGACTGTATTTCACGGGCCGTGAAAGCCCGGCCTGTGCTGCCCCAGAGGACGGGAGCGCACGGCGTCATTGGTTGTTATGACGCCGTGCGCTTCCTGAGGCCGCTGCCGAATAGTGAAACACGGTCGTCTGCATGGGGCCTTAAGCTCATTCACAGAGTCTTTTTTCAAGCTATGAGCTAAAACGTTGCGACTAGTGTTGAGTGACCTTCTGTTTCAAGTTCGGCATACAAGGTTCAGGTTATCTAAGAATTTCGTTATGGATTCCGCTATCACGTACCATAAGGGTCCATTCACACATCTGCAACTGTCTTGGGTCCGCAAATTGTGGATCCGCAAAACATGCTCAGCCTTTCATAGATCAGGCCAATACGGGTGCGGCCATACCAAACATGTTTAGTATTTATTTTATTTTTTTTTACCCAATTATATGTGCGGATAAAGGAAGAAGTATTTTTTTTTGTAGTTTTTTTTTACTTTTTTCACTTTTTTATTTTAGACTTTTTTAACCCAGAACCACTTGGTTCTTGAAGATCCAGAGGGTCTGATGGTTTACAATACACTGCAGTACACTGCCTTGAGCAGGAGCCTGATCAGGCTCAGATATACAGTGCCTTGCGAAAGTATTCGGCCCCCTGGAACTTTTCAACCTTTTGCCACATTTCAGGCTTCAAACAAAAAGATATAACATTTTAAATCTTTGGTGAAGAGTCAACAACAAGTAGGTCACAATTGTGAAGTGGAACGAAATTTATTGGATCATTTAAACTTTTTTTGTAATAATAAAACTGAAAAGTGGGGTGTGCAAAATTATTCGGTCCCTTTGCATTAATACTTTGTTGCGCCACCTTTTGCTGCGATTACAGCTGCAAGTCGCTTGGGGTATGTCTCTATCAGTTTTGCACATCTAGAGACTGAAATTCTTGCCCATTCTTCCTTGCAAAACAGCTCGAGCTCTTTGAGGTTGGAAGGAGAGCATTTGTGAACAGCAGTTTTCAGCTCTTTCCACATATTCTCAATTGGATTCAGGTCTGGACTTTGACTTGGCCATTCTAAGACCTGGATACGTTTATTTTTGAACCATTCCATTGTAGATTTTGCTTTATGTTTGGGATCATTGTCTTGTTGGAAGATAAATCTCCGTCCTAGTCTCAGGTCTTTTGCAGACTCCAACAGGTTTTCATCCAGAATGGTCCTGTATTTGGCTCCATCCATCTTCCCATCAATTTTAACCATCTTCCCTGTCCCTGCTGATGAAAAGCAGGCCCAAACCATGATGCTGCCACCACCATGTTTGACAGTGGGGATGGTATGTTCAGGGTGATGAGCTATGTTGCTTTTACACCAAACATATCGTTTTGCATTGTTTCCAAAAAGTTTGATTTTGGTTTCATCTGACCAGAGCACCTTCTTCCACATGTTTGGTGTGTCTCCCAAGTGGCTTGTGGTAAACTGTAAACGAGACTTTTTATGGATATCTTTCAGAAATGGCTTTCTTCTTGCCACTCTTCCATAAAGGCCAGATTTGTGAAGTGTTCGACTGATTATTGTCCTATGGACAGACTCTCCTACCTCAGCTGTAGATCTCTGCAGTTCATCCAGAGTGATCATGGGCCTCTTGGCTGCATCTCTGTCTTCTCCTTGTCTGTCTTCTCCTTGTTTGAGATGAAAGTTTAGAGGGATGGCTGGGTCTTGGTAGATTTGCAGTGGTCTGATACTCCTTCTATTTCAATATGATCACTTGCACAGTGCTCCTTGGGATGTTTAAAGCTTGGGAAATCTTTTGGTATCCAAATCTGGCTTTAAACTTCATGATGCTCTCTGTGCTTTAACCCCTTCGCGCCCAGCGCCGTACATGTACGGCGCTGGGGCGATGCGGGCACATGGCGCCCGCTCGCAAGTGCGGCGGGCGTCATGGCTGGCAAGTCTCTGCTGTTTCTAACAGCAGAGACTTGCCGCTACTTACCGCCATTGGCGGCGTCTTCCTGGGAGTTTAGATGCCGTGATCACACGTGATCACGGCATCAAGTTGCATCTCAACCCGGAAGCATTCGCTTCTGGGTGGTGTACAGACACCCCGTGTGGCCAATCGGGGTGTCTGTACACCATATGAAAACTGTAATCCTCGCTGGTGAGGATTATAGTTTTCAAAGTGCAATTCTTATTCTGGCCACTAGATGGCAGGCCAGGATAAGAAATGAGCAATTCTTGGATTTCTGAGTCTATAAAATCCATGATTGCTCATAAAGAAAAAAAATAAAAGCCACAATATATCAGCCCATATTTGAGCTTTCAAATAGTAAAAAAAAAATAAAAAAAAACGTAAAAAAAATATATAAAAATAAAAAAGATATAAAAGTTCAAATCACCCCCCTTTCCGTATAATTAAAAAATAAATACCTAAATAACAATAAATATAGACATCATGGGTATCACCGTGACCGAAAACGCCCGTACTTTTAAAATATAAAAAAAAATTCCAATACGGCGAATTGTGTGGCGGAAAAAAGCGTCCAAATGGCGATTTGCCGTTTTTTGTCGCTTTTTTTTCAAATTAAATAAAAAGTGATCAAAAAGTCATACACACCCCAGAATGGTATCAATAAAAACTTCAGATCGTCCCGCAAAAAATGAGCCGCCATACAGCTCTGTAGACATAAATACCAAAAAGTTATAGGGGTCAAGATTTGACAAGGAAAAAAAAAAAAAAAGGGCAACTTTCTAATTATTTTATCACTATAAAAACGCAGGAAAAACTATACATATTAGGTATTGCCGGATTCGTACTGACCAGTAGAATGAAAGTAACGGATCAGTTTTAATGCACATCGAACGCTTTAAATAAGAAACCCGTAGAACTGTAGCGGAATAGCGTTTTCTTTGCAATTTCACCCGGTTTGGAATTTTTTTCCCGCTTCCCACTACACCGTATGCAATATTAAATGGTGGCCTTGGAAAGTACAACTTGTCCCGCAAAAAACAAGCCCTCATACTGCTATGTGAACAGAAAAATAAAAGAGTTATGGCTGTTTGAAGGCAGGGAGCGCAAAACGAAAATGCATAACTGAAAAAACCTCCGGGCGCGAAAGGGTTAAACAGAACCCTGAGACTATCACAGAGCAGGTGCATTTATACGGAGACTTGATTACACACAGGCGGATACTATTTATCTTCATCAGTCATTTAGGACAACATTGGATCATTCAGAGATCCTCAATGAACTTCTCGAGTGAGTTTTCTGAACTGAAAGTACAGTAAATGGGCTGAATAATTTTGCACGCCCCACTTTTCAGTTTTATTATTACAAAAAAAGTTTAAATGATCCAATAAATTTCGTTCCACTTCACAATTGTGACCTACTTGTTGTTGACTCTTCACCAAAAATTTAAAATGTTATATCTTTTTGTTTGAAGCCTGAAATGTGACAAAAGGTTGAAAAGTTCCAGGGGGCCGAATACTTTTGCAAGGCACTGTACCATGGCAAGCTAGATGCCAAAGCAGTGCAGCGTCCCAATGGTTAGCCCCTTCCATACAGCGGACCCTAAGGACCGCAGCATGTAAGGGGTTAAACAGCCGACATGGATGCCAGCCTGGGTGCCAGGGTGAAGCGGAGGGGAGGGCTCCAATCGGCCATCCTGAATGGGGGGGGCTCTGTGCTGCCACACCATCCTGAAGGGGAGGGGGGGCGCCGCTTTGCCAACAGGTGTGTGTGTGTGTGGGATTATGGGATGGGTGGCAGGAGAGATGCAGGACCATTGCATCGGCCATCCAAAACGGGTGTGGGGGATAGGAGTGCACAGACGGCCATCTTGATCAGGGGGGATGGGGTTGAGGGCATGTTCCCCACATTAACCATTCAAACATTGGGCCGATGCCACAGCAGAGCATCAGCCCGATGGTTACCCCCTTCCAGACAGTGGTCCCTAAGGACCATGGCATGGAAGGAGTTATGTCTGCTATTTCAAGCAGAGTGTCAGCTGTATGTTACAGCTGACACTCTGCACCTCTCTGCCATGCTGAAGGGGGGGGGAGTTGTAGAGGAGGGAGAGAGACACTGCACACTTCCGTGTGGAGCCAGTAGTAGTTACAGAGAATCCGTCATAGGAAGCACAGCAAGCTGTAGAAGAAAAAAAAAAAAAGAACGATTAATACAACCAATTGGAGAAATGATTTTCTCCATAAAATAAATTAATTAGTGTATTATTTTTTTTACAAAAGTGTCCATATCCTTTAAAGTCTCAGACAACCATATTAAAGGTTAGTTGTAGTTTTCAGTTTTTCCATCTCTGTATTTCAAAAACGATTCATCTCTGTATTCCATGATGAGTTCTTTTTTTGAATGCCATCTTTTTGATGTACATCTAATGTGTTAGGTGTGAAAAATTGCTACAAAGTTAGGATGCTTTCAAAAATAGAAGTGTTAATTATATTTATTCTGCTGAAAGTAATGATATGGCCCCTACAGAGCTCTGATCTCAACATCATTAAGTCTGTCTGGGATCACATGAAGAGACAGAAGGATGAGCAAGTCTACTGTACATCCACAGAAGATCTGTGGTTACAGTAGTTCTCCAATGTGTTTGGAATAACTTCTCTGACACGTTCCTCCATAAACTGTGTGCAAGTGTACTTACAAGAATGGATGCCCTTTTGAAGCCAAGGGCTGGTCGAACCAAATATTGAGTTGATCTAGATTTGTCTTCATTCACTTTGCATTTTGTTAATTGATGCAAATAACCTGTTAACACTTCTGTTTTTAACCCCTTCCCGTCCAGCGCCGTATATACGGTGCTGCGGGAAGTGAGTTACCGACCAGCGCCGTAGTGCTACGGCGCGCTGATCGGGTTGGTGCAGGAGCTGCACCCGCCCGATCAGCGGCGGGGGTCCGGCTGTGCCCAGTAGCCGGACCCCTGCGGTATGCACCAGCATCGGTGAAAACACAGATGCCGCTGCATTAATCCTTCATGTGCCACGGTCAGCGGTGACCACAGCACATGCGATGCGGGCGGTGGGAAGGGGTGTCCATCGGGTCCCCGCGCTGCTGTGACGGGAACCCGATAGCTTAGATAGCAGTCGGATGCCTTCCTTAGGCATCCGGCTGCTATCTACGGAAGCCTGTAAGTGTATTACACTGAGTAATACACTTACAGCCAATGCATTACAATACAGAAGTATTGTAATGCATTGTAAAGGGGATCAGACCCCAAAAGTTAAAAAAGTGTAAAAAAAGAAAGTGGAAAAAAAGTGAAAAAATAAAGTTTTACAAAAAAAAGTTTTAAATTCCCCCCCTAAAAAAGCGTCCTTTTCACAAAATAAAGTAAAAAAAAATGGTAAAAAATAGGGAAAAAAGGAAAAATAGACATATTAGGTATTGCCGCGTCCGCATCGACCGGCTCTATAAAAATATCACATGATCCACCCCGCCGTAAAAAAAACCCGCGGCCAAAACAGCCATTTTTGGTCACCTTCCCTTACACAAAAAGTGTAATAGCAGGCGAACAAAAAACCGTATGTACCACAAAATGGTACCAATTAAACCGTCATCTTGTCCCGCAAAAAATGAGACCCTACATAAGACAATCGCCCAAAAAATAAAAAAAATATGGCTCTCAGAAAATGGCAAAGCTCTTCTTTGGACCCGTTCTATTTTAGCAATATCCTTTTGCAGGTGAGGTCTCCAGAATTGAACACAGTATTCCAGATGTGGTCTCACTAGTGCTCTATACAGAGGGATCACAATATTCCTCTTTCTGCTTGTTATACCTCTAGCTATGCAGCCAAGCATACGATTTGCTTTCCCTACCGCCTGGCTGCATTGGTTACTTATTTTGAGGCTGTCAGAGATGACTACCCCCAAATCCTTTTCTTCTGAGGTCTTTGGTAGCACAGAACTGCCAATACGATACTCAGATAGAGGATTTCTTCTCCCCAAGTGCATTATTTTACATTTGGAAACATTGAACTGCAGTTTCCATTGTTTTGCCCACTTATCTAATAAAGATAAATCATTCTCCATATTACCAACACCTCCTGGAACATCAACCCTATTACACACTTTTGTGTCATCAGCAAACAAGCAAACCTTCCCTACCAAGCCGTCCCTTATGTCACTTACAAACATGTTAAACAGAACAGGACCCAGAACAGATCCTTGTGGCACCCCACTTGTAACCAGCCTCTGCTCAGAATACACTCCTTTAGCAACAACCCTCTGGTATCTGTCCTTCAGCCAACTGCAGATCCACTGAACTATCTAGGGGTTAAGTCCAATTTTTGATAACGTCTCTATCAGCTCTTTATGGGGAACCGTATCGAAAACTTTACTGAAATCCAGGTAGGCGATATCCACAGCACCACCTTCATCCAGCACTTTAGTTACATAGTCAAAGAAATCAATGAGATTAGTCTGACATGATCGGCCCTCAGTAAAGCCATGCTGGTTTGGGTCCATCAAGTTGTTTGTTGTTAGATGGTCAATTACCTTCTTTTTTAGAAGAGTCTCCATCATTTTTACCACTACAGATGTCAAGCTGACTGGCCTATAGTTACTTCTCTACTACCCTTCTTGTGAATGGGTACAACATTGGCCATTCTCCAATCATCAGGAACATCTCCTGTAAGAAGGGACTGATTATACAGATCAGTCAGGGGGCCAACAATCACATATCGGAGTTCTTTAAGAACTCTGGGGTGGATGCCATCCGGACCCATTGCCTTATTTAACTTTAGCCGGACAAGTTCCTCTAGGACATCGGCCTCTGAAAACACTGGGGCTGAAACCTTACAACTAGAGGCAATGCTATGTCCAGCCATGTTCTGATTATGAAAGTCGCCATCTGAAAAAACTGAGCAGAAGTAGTTATTCAGATGGTCAGCGACCGTCTTATTCCTATCTATATACAGATTTTTTCCATTGCTAAGTTTTGTAATGCCGCAGGTTTTCTTCTTCAAGTGATGCCATGGCCAGAGCTCCTGAGTCTATACCATTACAGCACCATACTATTATGTTGCTTTTTTTAATGACAGACTGTTATGCAGCATGATCTATATTTAAATTGGAGCTATATACCGTAGCTGAACAATGATTGACTGCCAGGACATATATCTAAAGACTGTTGACAGAAACAGGTTAGGTCAACATAATGTCACGTACCGTGTGGTTATCGTGACACGTGTTCAATGTTGCTCATGTTTGTGCCCTGGTATTCCGGATTTGGTTGTATGCTGGTTGCCAGGGGCAACGTGTAAATTGGTGGTGTCTCGGTTGTTCTCCGTGACACGGCTTCCATGTTGCTCATGTTTGTGTCCTGGCATTCTGGCTGCGGTAGTAGGCCGTGGTTGCCAGGGGCAACGTGTAGTTTTGGTTGCTGGTATGTTCCCTGATTGCATACTTCCCTCCTTCCTTGTCTGGTTCTCATGGGGTTAACATATTGACCTGGGTGTGGTCACTAGGTGCTTTTATTCTGTTGTTGCTAGCCTGGTGGGTTAGTTGTGCTCCAGCCTCCGTTGGTGCTGGAGCTATGCACCTTTCCTGGGATTCCATCTGCCCAGTCCTTGTGGCCACTTAATATGTCATCGAGGTCTTCCCGAGGTCCTCTCATCCCCTTCCCTTATCCTGGTTATGTGGTGTGTGGTTTATGTACGGGTGGGTGTTTGGTCTGTGACTGCCATGCGTCTTCTGACATGGAGTCCAGACATTCCCTGTATGTATGTGCCTTCGGTGAGAGGGCTCCAGGGTTCCCCGGAGGGGGAACAGCGATACTGTGAGTTGTTGCCGGTGAGCTGGTTCCTGGGTGTGTTGTGTGTACTGAGTCCTGTTAGGTGTTCGGGTTCCAGTACATGTGCCTGGGCTCCAGTCTTTGGTGTATGGACTGCTGGTGCTTCTATCAGCAGGTAAGTTGCCAGGTGCACCGGGACCATCCTGGAGGTGCAGTCAGTGAGTTCTGGATAAGTGCATCCCTACCATCTGGGGCTCTGTGAAGAACAGGGCTCACTGGGTTTCTGCCCTCTGGGTTTGGTTTCTGGTGTTTCCGGTGCACTTGGTTCAGTGGTTTTCCTTGCCACTGGCTTCTTGCCTGCTGATCGGTTTTCATCTCACTGTAGTGTATCGGTGTATGCTCGGTGTGGTGTTCCCCTCCCACACCGTAGCGTGACACATAAAGTGTAAAAAGTATCCACATTTTCCAAAGAGCAGTAGTACTTACTAATTATATAATATTTTCTTACATTTATTGGAGGCTTTGGAGCAAATTTTTTTTCTGACACAGATCTCCAAATCATCTGCTTCCCCTTACAAAACCAGAAAGTTACAAGTTAAATTTTTGTTGGCCTGAAACAGTCTAGAAGGAGCTCTAGAGTTCTAAAGTTCTGAATGAAGTCAATATCTAAAGTTTTTTTCCCTTATAAACAACTTTTATGATCTATTCACAGTATAGTCTATAAATGTGTGCATGCATGACCAAACTGCACAACAAAACAAAAAATCATGGATGACCCAATATTTTTTACAGACATACATCCTACTCCATGTTAGAGACCTTACACCCTCAAATTGCTCTTAGACAATCAGTCCCAAAGATATTGAATTCAGCAATGGTCAAAGATATCTGTGGTGGACTCTCCTACCTGGATCCTCTGATGCTGATGTGAATACAGCCTTAAAAGGTCTGGTCCACCGAGAACGTAATTAAAAATACAGTATAGCCACTGAGTTATTCAATAGCATCTTTTAGTATAGTGCTGGTTCTGTTTGTTCTTTTCCTCATTTCTCTGCCCACTCAGTAACATCAACTGAGGTGGACATACATGCTCAGTTTCACCCTTCAACTATGCTTATCTTCTGTTAGATACTGTGAGAGAGCTGCAGCAGAAATGACACACCCTCTGAGTTGCCTATCTGAAAAGCAATGAATGGGGTTCTAGCTTTGTTAGAAAGGTATTGTCATGTACAATACGATGGCTGATTTTTATTTTGTACATTAGTAATGGGATAACCCCTTTAAACTGTCTAAATGAAATGGAATTATGCTCTCCCTATTCAATATAGGCAGACCTTTTAACTTTGACTAAGTGACAGGAAACAATAATTCTTGAGCTCTGTAATGGAAAACATATTTTCTTATTTAACCCCTTAAGGACCCTGGCATTTTTCACCTTAAGGACCAGGCCATTTTTAGCAAATCTGACATGTTTCACTTTATGTGGTGATAACTTTAAAATGCTTTTATTTATCCAGGCCATTCTGAGATTGTTTTCTCGTCATATATTGTACTTCATGATAGTGGTAAATTTGATTCAAAATATTTCATTTTTATTTATAAAAAAATTACCAAATTTACCAAAAATTTAAAAAAATTAGCAAATTTTAAAAATTTCAATTTCTCTACTTTTAAAATACATAGTAATACCTCCAAAAATAGTTATTACTATACATTCCCGATATGTATACTTCATGTTTGGATCATATTGAAGGCTTAGAAGTTTAGAACCAAATCTTGAAATTTTTCACAAAATTACCAAAACCCACTTTTTAAGGACCAGTTCAGGTCTGAAGTCACTTTGTGAGGCTTACATAATAGAAACCTCCCCAAAATGACCCCGTTTTAGAAATTACACGCCTCAAGGTATTCAAAACTGATTTTAAAAACTTTGTTAACCCTTTTGGGGGCTGGGCCTCATAGGCTTCCATAGCTGCCGGGCTTCCAGGCCTTCGAGAGGCTTAGGGTTGCCATGGCAAACATCAGTTCCCCACGATCGCAGCACGGGGAGCCGATGGAGGTGGTGAGGGAGCGCAAACCTCACATATGCCGTGGTCAGCGCTGACCGCGGCATATGAGGGGTTAATCCACTGGCACCGGCGTCATCACCGATGCTGGTGGATGCAGCGGGGATCCGGCTGTCAGTAATGGGGGCACCCGAGATGGGGGGGAAGGAAGGACCCCAGGACGAGAATGCTCGTCCAGGGTCGTTAACCTGTTAAAAAGTAAAAGGTAGAAAATTAAAACAAACAGTAGCCAAATGATTGGCTATTATGTACTACGTACTTATGTATTATTGTCTATAAAATACTGATCTATTTTACATCTCAAAATGAAAAGAAACTAGTATGCTATTAAACATGCATGTTATTATATTGCCTAAGATAACCGCATCAGCTTTAATAACACTGTGTTTATTGTAATCCATACAGTCCATTCTCCATCTCCTTGGAATCTTAAGTAATTGTGCCTCTCTGGGAATTTGAGCCATTCAAGTCATGTTTTTGTATTCTCTTTTGTTATTCTCATGTTTCTTTTTCAAGTCTGTGAAGTACAGCTGGCACAATAAAAGTTTGATCAATGAACAGCAAAGACATGCAGTGCGGATTTTTTTTGCAAAACATGTATCAAACCTAAAAAATCCCAGTACAGAAACCCTGGTTATTGCTGAATCTTAGAAGTGTTCACGTTCATTTGAGTGCTTTAGATGGCTTTCTGTCTTCTGAAGTTTTGTCTTTTCAGAATGTGAAATATTAAAAAGAGTGTTTTTATCACAGAAAATGTTGTATTCCCTTATATAAATACTTCTGATTATTTGCTGCTTTTTATAATATAAAACAAAAATAAAAAGAGAAGTAATAGTTGTGCACTTTCTGAATGTCAAGGCATTTTATTGTAACAGATTACTAATAAAATATCGGATTTTATCATCATTGTTAGGGGGCAATTGCATAAGCATTTTTGTGGAAGTTCCTGTCGTTTTTTGACTATTTTGTAAAATTATTACCTTTGTGCTGCAATGATGAAAAAAACACGCCAGAACAAGGGGACAAAAACCATGACAAAAGTGTCTTAGGGCTCATGCATACGAATGTGTGCCGCCCATTCTGTGCATTGGGGACCGCAAATTGTGGTCCCCAATGCACGGGCACATCCATGTGGCTGGCGCAGATAAATGCAAACCTGTTCAACTTGAATAGGTCCGTCATCAATCTGTATCACAAAAAATAGAACATGTTCTTTTTTTTGCGGTGCAAAGGCACGGACAGAAAACCACAGAAGCACTCCGTATTGCTTCCTTGGGGTTCCATGCCTCCGTTCCACATCCCACCTTCCAGATTGTGGACCCATTCAAGTGACGGCCAGTGCCCGTATATTGCGGACCCGCTGTTTGCAGGTACCCTTATGTGAATATACACTAATTATCGTGCTCTTCAGCATAATATATTATTTCAATTTAATAGGTTGCTCATTGATAAAACTGTTGTTCCATATATACATTTAGGAACATCAGATTAGTGAAGTTTGAAAGATGCAAAAAGGAAACACAAAGTTAGTCAGCACTTTCTGCAAAATGAAACAAATGTGCAGATACATATCACAGTAAAGACGTGCAGATACACACACAGTAAAGACAAACAATGCAAAATCATACTGCAAACATGAAATATACAAATTAATGCTATATTCACTATATAAATGAACATGCTTTCAAACAAATGGGCTGAAGGTATAGCTAAAAAGAAATAAGAGGGTGTACCATAGGGTGAGTACATTCAAAATAAAGAGTAGGAAATGTCTCCAATTGGAGGTTCGTCTTTAGGATATGACCACATGGCACAGTCATGATCCAGTCAGGTTGCAGCCATACTGCGGTCAAGAACCACACAGCCAATTGGCCCACAGCTGCCTCTCATTTAACTAATGGTTATAGTCGGTCTTCATTGTTAATGGCCACGTCACAACCTCAGTACCGTAGGGCCATAACAATGAAGACTAACTAAACAGTGCAGTCTTCAGTAGTTAAATGAAATGCTGCTGCTGGCCAACTGGATGTGCAGTCCTGCCCTGCTCCATGTATAAGAGCGGCAGGGGGCAACAATATTGTTTTTAGAGGCTATAGCGTGATTATGTAGCAAAGTTATGGTTATGTGGTTTGAGGGCGCTACGGGGCAGCAACAGTCTTGGATTCACAGTGCTAAGGCAGGACAGGAAAGAGGAAAGCAGAGAGAAAAGACTAATTGCAATTACATAATACGAAGGCATATTAGCTGTGTGGTAGGAAAAATAAAATGTAGTTAAAGGAATAAAAAGGGATAAAAAGATAATAATGGTGGAATCGAATGAGTATATATATATTTGCAAATTAAATATGTATGAGCCCAGGGTATTACAAGATTGTATATTCTATGTATAAAATGGTCTCTATGACATTGTTGGGTAGTACTGTTGTTCTGCTGTATCTAGAGTGAACTTGATGTCTATGTATATGTATTAGTAATAACATATACTGCGGAACAGAACGATGTTTGTGTGATACAATGAACTATGATGAGTTATAATAGACATTCAATAAAATCATAAATACCATAGGTATTGGAAAATATACATACATAGGATACAAAAAGGATTATATAGGTGAATAAATTGATACTTGGTATTACACAATCAAAGCTGAAAATATTATATGTAGTGTTGAACATGATCATGCTCAACATCACGCTCAGAGCAGGTCCTTTGGCAGGTCTTTTTCAAGGAGTGGACTGACTATGTGCGAGCAAGTGAATGAGGTGATTTTTTTTTTGGAAAACCCAAAAGGCCATATTGCACTAGCGTATTACCGTTTTTAACGGCTGTTAGACGGATGCACTTCCATCTAAATGGTAGTTAAAAACTGTACCATTGATTGATAGGCAGAATGGGGTTTTAACATAGCGATTCTTGACAAATTAATTAGTAACAAATCAAATTTCTTTTCAAACTTTGGGGTAGCTGCCGAATCGAATTTTTCAAAACTTCACTCATCTCTAATTATATGCATAAGCGAAAAACTGAATGTCTGGTATTTCTCTATCAACTGTCGGACATGAAAGATAAAATCAAATGTACACGGTTATTTTTAGAAAATTATAATTTATTAATAAATGCAGTTTAAAACAATGGATGATTTGCTTCTAAAGGAAAAAATGTCAAGGAGGCAGTGGGATATGGAAGCTCCCGAAGACACAGGGGTAGAGTGGCTGCCTAAAGGGGGGTCTTGAGTATGTTATAGGTTCACCTCTAATCAGAGGCATAGCTACCGGGGGGGCAGAGGGGGCGACGGCTCCGGGCCCAGTGACTCGGGGGGGCCCAGCAAGGATGACTAACAGGCGAATACAAGTGAGCTCTCACTTGTATTTAGGGACCCCCATAAGACCTCAGATCAGCGTATTGTGCCCCCATCAGACCTCAGATCAGCCCACCCAGCACGCAGCGTCAGGTCATAGTGTGCACCGTCCAGGGAAGACAGTGGAGCGCCGGACCGGAGGGCAGCCGCAGCGCGGGACAGGTGAGAAAGGTTTTTTATTTTAATCTTATGTGGCTGGGTGGGCTGATCTGAGGTCTGATGGGGGCACAATACGCTGATCTGAGGTCTGATGGGGGCACAATACGCTGATCTGAGGTCTGATGGGGGCACAATACACTGATCTGAGGTCTGATGGGGGCACAATACACTGATCTGAGGTCTGATGGGGGCACAATACACTGATCTGAGGTCTGATGGGGGCACAATACACTGATCTGAGTCTGATGGGGCACATACTGATCTGAGGTCTGATGGGGGCACATACACTGATCTGAGGTCTGATGGGGCACAATACGCTGATCTGAGGTCTGATGGGGCACAATACGCTGATCTGAGGTCTGATGGGGGCACAATACGCTGATCTGAGGTCTGATGGGGGCACAGTAGGCTGATGTAAGGTCTGATGGGGCACAATACGCTGATCTGAGGTCTGATGGGGCACAGTAGGCTGATGTGAGGTCTGATGGGGGCACAATACGCTGATCTGAGGTCTGATGGGGGCACAATACACTGATGTGAGGTCTGATGGGGCACAATACACTGATCTGAGGTCTGATGGGGGCACAGTAGGCTGATGTGAGGTCTGATGGGGCACAATACGCTGATCTGAGGTCTGATGGGGCACAGTAGGCTGATGTGAGGTCTGATGGGGGCACAATACGCTGATCTGAGGTCTGATGGGGGCACAATATGCTGATCTGAGGTCTGATGGAGGCACAATACGCTGATCTGAGGTCTGATGGGGCACAGTAGGGTGATATGAGGACTGATGGGCGCACATTCTGCTGATCTGAGGTCTGATGGGGGTACAATGAGGTCTGATGGGGCACAGTAGGCTGATGTGAGGTCTGATGGGGGCACATTCTGCTGATCTGAGGTGTGATGGGGTACAATACGCTGATCTGAGGTCTGATGGGGCACAGTAGGCTGATGTGAGGTCTGATGGGGGCACATTCTGCTGATCTGAGGTCTGATGGGGGCACAATACGCTGATCTGAGGTCTGTTGGGGCACAATACGCTGATCTGAGGTCTGATGGGGGCACAGTAGGCTGATCTGAGGTCTGATGGGGGCACATTCTGCTGATCTGAGGTCTGATGGGGGCACAGTAGGCTGATGTGAGGTCTGATGGGGGCACATTCTGCTGATCTGAGGTCTGATGGGGGCACAATACGCTGATCTGGGGTCTGATGGGGCACAATACGCTGATCTGAGGTCTGATGGGGGCACAGTAGGCTGATGTGAGGTCTGATGGGGGCACGTTCTGCTGATCTGAGGTCTGATGGGGCACAATACGCTGATCTGAGGTCTGATGGGGGCAGGGGACTGTTAGTTTAGTGATGTAAAAACTGGGGACAGGTTTCCTTTAACATAGGAGTCCTCTTGTTTTTTACTCCTATTAATCCTATATTTTACTGCATTATGTGGTAGAGTATTTAGACTAGGGTATGTAGAAAGTCTATTGTACTGTACTTAACAGCATAGATGATCTAGCAGTTTATACAGTCATCTTTATAATACAATATTATAACCACAACTAGTAGTATGTGCCTGTGAAGTTGGAAACATGCGTTTGGGATGCCACTAAGTGGGGGGCCCACTCAAGTATGTTTCACCCCCCCCCCCCGTGCTAAACCTCTAGCTACGCCTCTGCCTCTAATGCTTAAAGGCAATGTCACCAAAAATTTTATCTACCAGTTAAAACCAGATAGCAACACTTATTCTTTTTTCTAATCTGACCATATTGACTTCTATGGGACATTTTTTTAGGCATGTTCTGTGACCTGTGCAAAGGTCATTGTACAACAGTAGAATAGAAAAGCTTTGATAATCACCTATTGTGAATGGTGGATACTTTATTATCTACTATATACACAGAGGTGATATAATCACAGTATAGGCAGGATAAGAATGACAGATAAGAAGGTAACTGCAGTAAAGTGATCTGTACAGATCAAGAAGTGGAACCTATTATTGGGCTTAGTGCCCAGTGCGAGAACTGCAGGAGTTTATGTTTTTTGTCTACTTATATTATAAAAATGAGTTTCTGTCTGTCTGTTCTTTATCCGCGACCAAACTACCAGACCGATTTTCACCAAATTCAGCACACAGGTACATCAGGTGTCCAGGAAGGTTTTAGACCAGGTCTCAGCTCTCTAGGGCGTACCGTTCCCGAGGTATATTCCCAAAATATGACCTGCATTAGCCAATATTAGCCTGGGAGCCTTTCTCTTCAAATCCCAACTGCCATTCTCTCCACAGACACACAGGTTTAGTTCAGGTTTCCATAACAACACAGCCATTTCTCTTCACTGCTTTAAAGGGGCAGAGCACTGTGGATGACACTGTTAAAGGGGTATTACCATAACTATAACTTATGTTTTAGACTAACTCATCATCAATCATTACCTAATATAATGTAAATTTCACATATTTACCGTTCAGTAGTAATGAAAGATGTTTTCTTCCATTGCTACCCATTGCTTGTACTCATAAATTACCATGGCATCGACCTGTAAATCAGGCCACCCTCAAAAGAAGGACTTAAAACACTCAGCCCAGGTCTCGCTAAGCCATGCCCCCTCCCACTCCACAGCCAATGGGGATTGAAAAAATGAAGGTAACAATCAACTTCTGTCAGCTACAGGGATGGGTGGAAGGGTGACTTTCTCTCTGCAAAGACACACAGAAATATTAAAGGGGTTGGCCACTTTGTTAGCACTTATTAAAACTGTAAAGAAAGCAGGCAGACAATAAACTTCCTCATATATCTTCTGCAGCAGATCTGCCTGGTTCCTTTGCTATTGGCAGCCACACCCCCTCTGTGCTTCTCTCATAGCTCCCTGCCTTGTCCATGCCAGCAGGTGCTCTAGTCCATGGAAGGAGTGTGCTGCTCCTGGGTCCTAAAGGCACCCTGCTTGTGTCAGAGAACTTTCCTTCTGCTGTGACTTCAGTCCTGACTATACAGGGCTGAAGGGGCTTAGCAGAGAAACTTGTTAGAAGCTGAAATAAAGAAACTTTGCAAGAGGAAGAGAGAATGAGGAGAATCTGTGATGTAACTCACTGACTGCAGTGATGTAGCAGAGCCAGAAAGGTGCTGTGGACAACAAAGTGTGAGCAATCCTAGTGTCTGTCCTGTCTATGACCACTCTGCAATGTGATCTTATCACAGACATGTTTATTCCAGCCAGACCAACAGGTCAGGAGCTTTAACCCCTTCTGAGCTGTCAGAATGGCTGAGGTCAGTGATTTCAGCAGCAGTCACTGATGTCATCTGTAAATATGTGCCCTCTCCTTCCTGCACACTGTATATAGTGATATATGATGCCCCAATACAGTGATATGTGATCACCACTTTATACTGTATATAGTGATGTGTGACCCCCTGTATACAGTAATAGTTGACACCACCACCATACACTGTATATACTGATGTGTGACCCCCCCCCACTGCATACAGAGATCTGTGAACCCCTGTACAGTGACCCCTTTATACTGTATATACAGATGTGTGACCCCCCTGTACATTATATATAGTGATTTGTGACCCCCCCTGTACATTATATATAATGATGTGTGACCCCCTGTACATTATATATAGTGATGTGTGACCCCCTGTACTTTACATATAGTGACTTGTGACCCCCCTGTACATTATATATAGTGATGTGTGACCCCCCCGTACATTATATATAGTGATGTGTGACCCCCTGTACATTATATATAGTGATGTGTGACCCCTGTACATTATAGTGATGTGTGACCCCCTGTACATTATATATAGTGATGTGTGACCCCCTGTACATTATATATAGTGACTTGTGACACCCCTGTATGTTATATATAGCTATTTGACTACACTCATTTTCCTTTTTCCCCCAGATGAAGGGTAGTCATATATTCATAGATGATTGATGGGCTGTCAGCTGGGAGCAGGTCGTATGACGATAGACAGGAGGCTCCTCTGTATGTCAGCAGATCAATTTGTGCAGTCCGTGCACCTAAACAGAAATCTGACAGCTCAGAGCTGCCATAGATTTCTGGCTTCATTTGAGTCAGAAAACTGGTGAAAATGAACATAAATTTGTTGGGGTGACTGGTCACGCCCGGTCTCTCCCATTGTCACGCCCTTTAAAAAAAAAAAAAAAAGCGCAGTTAAAAACTTGCAAACACATAGAGGGAGATTTATTAAAACTCCTGTAAATGAAAACTGGCTTAGTTGCCCATAGCAACCAATCAGATTCCACCTCATTTCCCAAAGGTGCTTTGAAAAATGAAAGGTGGAATCTGATTGGTTGCTATGGGCAACCAAGCCAGTTTTCCTTTACACCAGTTTTGATAAATCTGTCCCATAGTTTGCAACTTTTTAACACCACTTTTTAGGAACAAGGGAAATGATAACCTTCCCCCCTCATTCTGTTTTTGGCTTACATCCAGTGGCACAACTAGAAATGACTGGGCCCCACAGCAAATTTATGAAAAGGGTAACACCCGCCTCCTTTACTGTTGGGACTGGGGCGTTCTTTATTATATATATTTATATTGCTATGTCTGTACAACAGTTATTCACTGATAACTGGGTTATTGATATTATCTAAGGGGCTCTTGTCTCTATGGGAACACAGGTGGGCAGGGAGGTCATGTGACTTCTCCTCTAGACATGCTTGCTGCAGTGCATGCTGGGATTGTTACTTTCACTTTGCAGCTGCTCCTCCCACACAGCCTGTCTGAGGGAGTTCCTCCAGGGAAGTGTGTCATGGTGAACAGGTTAGATAAATGACGTACAGCCAGTACATGTCACCTGAGAAATACTTCATAGTGTTGGCTATTGTCTGGGGGAATTTTGGATTTTTGATACTTAGGGTGGCCAACCCCTTTAAATTAAATAGATGAAATAGACTTATTTTAGACTAAGACCGTTCAGTAGTAATAAAAGATGTTTTCTTCCACTGCTAGGCATTGCATGCCCTCATAAATTACCGTGGCATCGACCTGTAATTCAGGCCACCCTCAAAAGAAGGACTTAAAACCCCCACCCCAGGTCTTGCTATGCCACGCCCTGACTCGGTAAGGCCACGCCCCCTCCCCACATTGAAGGTAAAAATGAACTTCTGTCAGCTGTATGGGTGGGAGGGAGGATGACTTTCTCTCTGCAATGACACACACAAACATTAAATGAAATAGATTAAATATACCCATGCAAAGTTTGCATGGGTATGCAGCAAATATACCCATGATGTTTTCTTCCACTGCTACCCACTGTGTTTCCTCATAAATTACCATGGCATTGACCTGTAATTCAGGCCACCCTCAAAAAAAGGACTAAAAAGCCCCCCTCCCCCAAGGTCCGCTAAACCACCCCCCGACCCGGTCAGGTCACGCCCCCTCCCACTCCGCAGCCAATGGGGATTGAAAAAATGAAGATAAAAATCAACTTCTGCCAGCTGCATTGACTTTCTCTCTGCAACGATACACAGAAACATTAAATGAAATTGATGAAATATACCCAGGCGAAGCCGGGTCCTTCTGCTAGTTTAAATATAAATATTGACGTGAAAAATTATAAAATATAATCAAATATTATTTAAAAGAGTTAATGGGGTTATCTGGGAAAATATATTTATGACATATCTTCAGGATAGCTCATCAGTATCAGATCTGTGTGGGGTGCCACACCCGGGACCCCTGTTGATCAGCTGTTAGAAGAGGCCTTGAGCTGCAATACCAAGCACAGCCACTATATGATGTACAGCGCAGTCCTTTTAAAGCAGCCAGGAGCCTGCATCGCTCACCAGAAGAGTGCAGTGACTCCCTGAAATGGCTGATCTGCGGGGATGCCAGGACTTGGACCTTGGTAATGGGATAAAAATAACCTATCCTGAGGATAAATCATCATTATCTTTTCCAGGATAACCCCTTTAAACATAAAAATGGGATTTAACAATAGCTCATTTTCTGATGACACATTACCTTTAATTAAGTCTATGTGAGGTAAGTTTGCTTAACTTTTAAATCCAGAACATTTCTCTCATCTTGAGGAGGTGGAACCTATTTTTATTCCCAATACAGATTTATACAATGGGTATCACCGACAACGCTTTGAAGTCACATCTATGAGATTGTGCGGCATAGCCCTTCGAAATATTGAACCAATGGTTATTGAGCCTCAAATGTAATGGCTGTATTGTTCGGCCTATGTATTGTGGGCTTCAATAATAAGGACTATTGATGTCTGAAACAGATTGAACAGACTGATCTATATATTCATTTTCTGCTGCTTGACTAATTATTTTAAAATAATTTCAATAAAAAATTGACTTTTTAAGGGCTCATTCACACGACCGTATGTATGAGTCTGCATTCGTTCTGCAATTTTGCAGCATTTGTAGAGTTGGGCAGAAGAATGAGACTCCCTCTGTCTTCTAATTGATTCATTATTTCACTACAGGGGCTCCTATCAGTTACTATGACAACCTGGGGCCTGCTGAAGGTTCTCAGGCCTGTCAAGGTAAACTGCTTGTAAAGCTGCACAGGAGGCGTGGCTCAGCAGGCAGGACTTTAGATCATTGAGAGGCAATCAGAAGATCCCAAGTTCTAATTTTCTTATTTTGCATGGACATAAGTATTCAGAATCTTTGCTGTGGCACTTAGACATTTAGCTCTAAGGGGCCTCTCATTTCTGTTCATCATTTTTTGGATGTTTCTACAAATTTAGGATAACTTGGAAAGAACACTCCTGTCTATATACAATAAGGTCTTAGCTGACAATGCATATCAGAGCAAAATCCAAGCCATGAAGAAGAAATCTGGAGAAGAGCACAATATTTCTTAAATGGGTGAAGTTTGGAACAAAGAGGACTCTTCTTTGATCTGGCCACCAATTCAAACAACTTAAACAAGGGAAAAGGGCATGGTTAAGAGAGGTGACTAGAGATGAGTGAGCACTAAAATGCTCGGGTGCTCGTTATTCGAGTCGAACTTTTCCCGATGCTCGGGTGCTCGTTTCGAATAACGAACCCCATTAAAGTCAATGGGAGACTCGAGCATTTTTGCGGGGGACCAAGGCTCTGCCTAGGGAAGGCTGGGTGAAAACCTGGAAACATCAGAAAATGATGGAAACACCACGGAAATGGACAGGAAACAGCAGGGGCAGCATGCATGGATGCCTCTGAGGCTGCCTAATCCCACCATTACCCCAAATTCTCAGGCAACAGCCTGGTGGTTACCCTCATGGCAATTGTGCTCACCCAGACCAAGAAAGGCGAGGCACATGCCCATCACATGTTAGGGAAGCACCCAACTAGGTGCAACGAAGGTCCGTCACCGCCTGCAGGTGACACCACTACTCATGCTGGCACTGCTGCTAAAATCAAGTTTAGTATCTGTTGCTGTGCCTGCTGGTGGTATAGTGGTGAGCATAGCTACTTCCCAAGCAGTTGATGCGGGTTCGATTCCCATCTATCGCAGGAGGCAATTCAAAATCAGTACAATATCTAATACGTCCCCCTACCTGGGAAAATTGTTTGGAGAGAGGGCATGTAGGTGGGGGGGAAGGAGGTTTCACTGGAAGAGCCAGAGGAGTGCCCCCTGGGCTAGTGTGTGTGGTGGTGACAACAGCCGGACTGGATTTGGGAAAACTGTTGCTTTAACCCGTATGGTATCGATTCTTCTCAGTTTAATACCGTATATGTCCCCTATCTTGGGACCCTATATTTAATGGATTTTTCGAACACGGAAAACGGAAAAAGAGCTTGCTCTGGCCAGGGGAGTGTTTTTCCCACTGCAGCTAAGGGGACGTGTCCATGCTCTGCCTATCACAGGTCAGGAGGCAGATAAAAGAAGAACAAAAACAAACATGAGTGCAACTTCTGATGCGTCCCCTATCTGGCTAAATTGTTTGTAGAGTGGGCCTGTAGGTGGGGTGGGCAGGCTGGGGCAAGGAGGTTTCGCTGGAAGAGCCAGAGGAGTGCCCCCTGGGCTAGCGTGTGTGGTGGTGACAACAGCCAGAATGGATTTTTGAAAACTGTTGCATCAACCGGTACAGTCATAAATTATGAACTTGATCAAGTGTAGCATGTGTTCTCTGTATTCTTCTCAGTTTAATACCGTATATGGCAGCTATCCGGAAAAATAGTTTGGAGAGAGAGAAAGATAGGAAAAAGACGTCAATTGTTTGGAGAGAGGGCCTGTAGGTGGGGGGCAGGCTGGGGGGAAGGAGGTTTCGCTGGAAGAGCAAGAGGAGTGCCCCCTGGGCTAGCGTGTGTGGTGGTGACAACAGCCGGACTGGATTTGGGAAAACTGTTGCTTTAACCGGTACAGTCGTAAATTATGAACTTGATCAAGTGTAGCATGTGTTCTCCGTATTCTTCTCAGTTTAATACCGTATATGGCAGCTATCCGGAAAAATAGTTTGGAGAGAGAGAAAGATAGGAAAAAGACGTCAATTGTTTGGAGAGAGGGCCTATAGGTGGACCTCCGGAAAAATTGTTTGGAGAGAGGGCCTGTAGGTGGACCTCCGGAACAATTGTTTGGAGAGAGAGAGGGCCTGTAGGTGGACCTCCGTTAAATTGTTTGGACAGAGGGCCTATAGGTGGACCTCTAGAAAAATTGTTTGAATAGAGGGCCTGTAGGGGGCCCTCCTGAAAAATTGTTTGAAGAGAGGGCCTGTAGGTGGACCTCTGGAAAAATTGTTTGAATAGAGGGCCTATAGGGGGCCCTCCTGAAAAATTGTTTGAAGAGAGGGCCTGTAGGTGGACCTCTGGAAAAATTGTTTGAATAGAGGGCCTGTAGGGGGCCCTCCTGAAAATTGTTTGAAGAGAGGGCCTGTAGGTGGACCTCTGGAAAAACTGTTTGAATAGAGGGCCTGTAGGGGGCCCTCCTGAAAAATTGTTTGAAGAGAGGGCCTGTAGGGGGCCCTCCTGAAAAATTGTTTGAAGAGAGGGCCTGTAGGTGGACCTCTGGAAAAATTGTTTGAATAGAGGGCCTGTAGGTGGACCTCTTGAAAAATTGTTTGAATAGAGGGCCTGTAGGGGGCCCTCCTGAAAAATTGTTTGAAGAGAGGGCCTGTACGGGGGTATGGCAGTGGTATGGCCAGAGGTAGAAGCAGGGCCATACCTGGACAGTATATACAGATGGGAGCGAGTGTGCTGAACTGTGACACACAGAAAGGTTACACACAGCTGAGTAAAATTGATTTGTATCACTGAGCTAAAACAACTGAAATAATAATTTTTTTTTTTTATATTTTGTTTTTTTGGGAAAGTGACGTGCAGGAAATATGGTAGAACTGACTGACACCCTGTTAACGGTGGCTATTTAGTCTGCGACCTTTCTGTGTGTCAAAGTTCAGCACATTCGCTCCCATCCGTATATACTGTCCAGGTGACACTTTCTGTACGTCACACAATACAACCAAGTCATTTGCTACCGATATCATCTACCGCTTGATCCAGAAAACTCTCTGTGCGACATTTCTCTGGGTCGCAGACTAAATAGCCACCGTTAACAGGGTGTCAGTCAGTTTTACCATATTTCCTGCACGTCACGTTCCCAAAAAAACAAAATATAAAAAAAATAAATTATTATTTCAGTTGTTTTAGCTCAGTGATACAAATCCATTTTACTCAGCTTTGTGTAACCTTTCTGTGTGTCACAGTTCAACACATTCGCTCCCATCCGTATATACTGTCCAGGTGACACTTTCTGTACGTCACACAATACAACCAAGTCATTTGCTACCAATATCATCTACCGCTTGATCCAGAAAATTCTCTGTGTGACATTTGTCTGGGTCACAGACTAAATAGCCACCGTTAAGAGGGTGTCAGTCAGTTCTACCATATTTCCTGCACGTCACGTTACCAAAAAAACAAAATATAAAAAAAAATTATTATTATTTCAGTTGTTTTAGCTCAGTGATACAAATCCATTTTACTCAGCTTTGTGTAACCTTTCTGTGTGTCACAGTTCAGCACAATCGCTCCCATCCGTATATACTGTCCAGGTGACACTTTCTGTACGTCACACAATACAACCAAGTCATTTGCTACCAATATCATCTACCGCTTGATCCAGAAAACTCTCTGTGCGACATTTCTCTGTGTCGCAGACTAAATAGCCACCGTTAACAGGGTGTCAGTCAGTCCTACCATAGTTCCTGCACGTTACGTTCCCAAAAAAACAAAATTGTAAAAAAAATATAAAAAAACAAATATAAAAAAAAATATATATATTTTTTTTTATACGACTTGGTTGTATTGTGTGACGTACAGAAAGTGTCACCTGGACAGTATATACGGATGGGAGCGAATGTGTTGAACTGTGACACACAGAAAGGTTACACGCAGCTGAGTAAAATGGATTTGTATCACTGAGCTAAAACAACTGAAATAATAATTTTTTTTTTTATATTTTGTTTTTTTGGGAACGTGACGTGCAGGAAATATGGTAAAACTGACTGACACCCTGTTAACGGTGGCTATTTAGTCTGCGACACAGAGAAATGTCGCACAGAGAGTTTTCTGGATCAAGCGGTAGATGATATTGGTAGCAAATGACTTGGTTGTATTGTGTGACGTACAGAAAGTGTCACCTGGACAGTATATACGGATGGGAGCGAGTGTGCTGAACTGTGACACACAGAAAGGTTACACACAGCTGAGTAAAATGGATTTGTATCACTGAGCTAAAACAACTGAAATAATAATTTTTTTTTTTATATTTTGTTTTTTTGGGAACGTGACGTGCAGGAAATATGGTAGAACTGACTGACACCCTGTTAACGGTGGCTATTTAGTCTGCGACCCAGAGAAATGTCGCACAGAGAGTTTTCTGGATCAAGCGGTAGATGATATCGGTAGCAAATGACTTGGTTGTATTGTGTGACGTACAGAAAGTGTCACCTGGACAGTATATACGGATGGGAGCGAATGTGCTGAACTGTGACACACAGAAAGGTTACACAAAGCTGAGTAAAATGGATTTGTATCACTGAGCTAAAACAACTGAAAAAATATTTTTTTTTATATTTGTTTTTTTATATTTTTTTTACAATTTTGTTTTTTGGGAATGTAACGTGCAGGAACTATGGTAGGACTGACTGACACCCTGTTAACGGTGGCTATTTAGTCTGCGACCCAGAGAAATGTCGCACAGAGAGTTTTCTGGATCAAGCGGTAGATGATATTGGTAGCAAATGACTTGGTTGTATTGTGTGACGTACAGAAAGTGTCACCTGGACAGTATATACGGATGGGAGCGAATGTGTTGAACTGTGACACACAGAAAGGTTACACAAAGCTGAGTAAAATGGATTTGTATCACTGAGCTAAACCAACTGAAATAATATTTTTTTTTTTTAATATTTTGTTTTTTTGGGAACGTAACGTGCAGGAAATATGGTAGAACTGACTGACACCCTGTTAACGGTGGCTATTTAGTCTGCGACCCAGAGAAATGTCGCACAGAGAGTTTTCTGGATCAAGCGGTAGATGATATTGGTAGCAAATGACTTAGTTGTATTGTGTGACGTACAGAAAGTGTCACCTGGACAGTATATATGGATTGGAGTGAGTCAGTGCTGAATAGAGATGAGCGAGTAGTGTTCGATCGAGCCGGTATTCGATCGAATACTACGCTATTCGGCATACTCGATTTCAATCGAGTATAACGGCGATGGCGCACTTAGAATTCATTTTCCCCTCCCACCTTCCCTGGCGCTCTTTTTCCACCAATCAACATGCAGGGGGGGTATGACAGGCCCGCGGAGCACGCTGGCAGCGCGAAAACAGCGTCTACATGGATTGGCTGGAAAAACCATGTGACCTCGAATATTAAAAACTCAGCTCTTCCTGCTTGTTCGCATATGCTGCGTGAACTTAGTCAGGGACAGAGGCTGGAGAAGGGACAGATAGGTTTTAGCTGTTGGACAGGCAGGAGCGTGATTAAAAGCCCTTATCAGGGCTACTATAGTGCAGTACAGTGATAGCTTTACTACAATATACAGTCTGCAGAGAACGGTTGCTGTATTCAGGGATAGCTGCTGGAGTAGGGACAGAGAGAGGCATTAGTGGTGTATTAGGTGCTCTGCTACATACAAAACTATATTTGGCACTACTGTTCTGCGTTCTTTTTGGCTGCAAAACCCTGTTATATACCTAGTGTGTATATGCACCATCTGATCTGGCAGTATACGGCTGTGAATTTTTTTTTTTTTTTTAAATACAGTTTATTTGGCTCTAGTGTTCTGGGTTCTGTGTGCCTGCAATACCCTTTTTGTATACCAGGTGTAAATACCCACCGTCTGACCTGTTAGTACACGGCTGTGTACCTGGAAATATAGAAAAAAAAAAGCCTTTTCATTGGCACCTGTACTTTGCGTTCTCTTGCAAAATAATTGTATATACGTAGTCTTCATACACACCGTCTGATCTGTTAGTACACGGCTGTGTACCTAGAAATATAAAAAAAAAAAGCCTTTTCATTGGCACCTGTACTTTGCGTTCTCTTGCAAAATAATTGTATATACGTAGTGTTCATACACACCGTCTGATCTGTTAGTACACGGCTGTGTACCTAGAAATATATTTAAAAAAAAAGCCTTTTAATTGGCACCTGTACTTTGCGTTCTTTTGCAAAATAATTGTATATACGTAGTGTTCATACACACCGTCTGATCTGTTAGTACACGGCTGTGTACCTAGAAATATAAAAAAAAAAAAGCCTTTTCATTGGCACCTGTACTTTGCGTTCTCTTGCAAAATAATTGTATATACGTAGTGTTCATACACACCGTCTGATCTGTTAGTACACGGCTGTGTACCTAGAAATATATAAAAAAAAAAGCCTTTTCATTGGCACCTGTACTTTGCGTTCTCTTGCAAAATAATTGTATATACGTAGTGTTCATACACACCGTCTGATCTGTTAGTACACGGCTGTGTACCTAGAAATATATAAAAAAAAAAGCCTTTTCAATTGGCACCTGTACTTTGCGTTCTCTTGCAAAATAATTGTATATACGTAGTGTTCATACACACCATCTGATCTGTTAGTACACGGCTGTGTACCTAGAAATATAAAAAAAAAAAGCCTTTTCATTGGCACCTGTACTTTGCGTTCTCTTGCAAAATAATTGTATATACGTAGTGTTCATACACACCGTCTGATCTGTTAGTACACGGCTGTGTACCTAGAAATATAAAAAAAAAAAAGCCTTTTCATTGGCACCTGTACTTTGCGTTCTCTTGCAAAATAATTGTATATACGTAGTGTTCATACACACCGTCTGATCTGTTAGTACACGGCTGTGTACCTAGAAATATATAAAAAAAAAAGCCTTTTCATTGGCACCTGTACTTTGCGTTCTTTTGCAAAATAATTGTATATACGTAGTGTTCATACACACCGTCTGATCTGTTAGTACACGGCTGTGTACCTAGAAATATAAAAAAAAAAAAGCCTTTTCATTGGCACCTGTACTTTGCGTTCTCTTGCAAAATAATTGTATATACGTAGTGTTCATACACACCGTCTGATCTGTTAGTACACGGCTGTGTACCTAGAAATATATAAAAAAAAAAGCCTTTTCATTGGCACCTGTACTTTGCGTTCTCTTGCAAAATAATTGTATATACGTAGTGTTCATACACACCGTCTGATCTGTTAGTACACGGCTGTGTACCTAGAAATATATATAAAAAAAAAGCCTTTTAATTGGCACCTGTACTTTGCGTTCTCTTGCAAAATAATTGTATATACGTGGTGTTCATACACACCGTCTGATCTGTTAGTACACGGCTGTGTACCTAGAAATATATAAAAAAAAAAAGCCTTTTCATTGGCACCTGTACTTTGCGTTCTCTTGCAAAATAATTGTATATACGTAGTGTTCATACACACCGTCTGATCTGTTAGTACACGGCTGTGTACCTAGAAATATATAAAAAAAAAAAGCCTTTTCATTGGCACCTATACTTTGCGGTCTCTTGCAAAATAATTGTATATACGTAGTGTTCATACACACCGTCTGATCTGTTAGTACACGGCTGTGTACCTAGAAATATAAAAAAAAAAAAAGCCTTTTCATTGGCACCTGTACTTTGCGTTCTCTTGCAAAATAATTGTATATACGTAGTGTTCATACACACCGTCTGATCTGTTAGTACACGGCTGTGTACCTAGAAATATAAAAAAAAAAAAAGCCTTTTCATTGGCACCTGTACTTTGCGTTCTCTTGCAAAATAATTGTATATACGTAGTGTTCATACACACCGTCTGAACTGTTAGTACACGGCTGTGAAGGCAAAATATTGTAACCAAAAAAAAAAAAATGCGGAGGGGGGCTAGCGGAATCGGACGTGGACGAGGACGGGGGCGCGGAAATGCTGTTGGTGGCCTTGTTGAAGCCAGTGGGGATACAATGCGTGCAGGTGAGGGTCAGCCAGGATCCCACTCATCCAGAATCCCTGCCTTTATATGACAGTTAAGCAGGGGGCGGGTTACACCGCTGTTGAGGCCTGAGCAGGTTGAACAGGTGGTGCAATGGATAGCCGATAGCGCTTCCACACAGTTGTCCACCAGCCAGTCATCCACACAGTCTCACTCTGACCCTCCTTCCTCCACACCTGGCCAACAGAGTCATCCCACCATTGACCCCTCCCAGGAGCTCTTTTCGGGTCCTTTTTCAGATGTGCCGGAAGAATCCCAGGAGCTAGCAGAGGAATTTGTTTGTAGTGATGCCCAACCACTTGAGTATTCGCCATCTCCTGCTGATGTGGACCCTGAACCAGCATCTGTTATCATGAGCGATGATGATGATGAGACGCAGTTGCCATCAAGGGAGGCTGTTGGAATGTCCAGTGGGCAGGAGAAGGAGCAGAGTGAGGAAGTGGAAGAGGAGGTGGTGGATGACGAAATGACCGACCCCACTTGGCCAGGGGTGATGTCCAGCGGGGAAAGCAGTGGAGAGGTGGTGGTCTGCGCAGCACCGAAAAAGGCAGCAAGAGGCAGAGGGATGTCCAGAGGCAGAGGGATGTCCAGAGGCAGAGGGATCTCCACAGGCAGAGGGATGTCCACAGGCAGAAGGATGTCCACAGGCAGAGGGATGTCCACAGGCAGAGGACAGTCCAGACAGAGAAGTGAGGCCACAGCCAGCAGGGCCGAAGCTGTTCCCGGCAGCGGGCAGTCGCGCTCCCCCATCGAGGCCTCGTACTTCTGTGGTGTGGAGATTTTTTAATGTTTGTGCGGATGACAAACTGAGCGCGGTTTGCACACTCTGCCACTCAAAACTGAGTAGGGGCTCTGAGAAGAGCAATCTGACCACCTCAGGCATGCGGCGTCACTTGGAAGTCAAGCACTGGGCTGAGTGGGAGAGAGCAAACGCAATACAACCTGCGCAAGGTCTTCCTGCCACTGCCTCTTCCCCTTTGTTGTGTGCTGCCACTGCGGTCCAGACCTCCAGCCAGGACACCTCCACATCTGCCTCGGCTACTTTGGGGCCTTCTCCTTCAGCCTCCCCTTCCCCCGCGTCTTCGCCTGCACCTTCACACTCCTAGTCCCATCAACTGTCCATCTCGCAGGCGTTCGACCGCCAGGCGGAAGTACGCCTCAAGTCACCCCCAAGCCCAAGCCTTAAACTGCCACATCTCCAAACTGCTGGCCCTGGAGATGTTGCCGTTTAGGCTTGTGGAGACGCAGGCCTTCCGCGACCTGATGGCGGCTGCCGCACCTCGCTATTCCGTCCCCAGCCGCCACTACTTTTCC
>ONZH01006293.1:0-13971 GCA_900303285.1 Rhinella marina | reverse complement strand
TTGAGATCTTTGGTTCCAACCACCGTGTCTTTGTGCGACGCAGAAAAGGTAAATGGATGGACTCTACATGCCTGGTTCCCACCGTGAAGCATGGAGGAGGAGGTGTGATGGTGTGGGGGTGCTTTGCTGGTGACACTGTTGGGGATTTATTCAGAATTGAAAGCATACTGAACCAGCATGGCTACCACAGCATCTTGCAGCGGCATGCTATTCCATCCGGTTTGCGTTTAGTTGGACCATCATTTATTTATCAACAGGACAATGACCCCAAACACACCTCCAGGCTGTGTAAGGGCTATATGACCAGGAAGGAGAGTGATGGGGTGCTACGCCAGATGACCTGGCCTCCACAGTCACCAGACCTGAACCCATTCGAGATGGTTTGGGGTGAGCTGGACTGCAGAGTGAAGGCAAAAGGGCCAACAAGTGCTAAGCATCTCTGGGAACTCCTTCTAGACTGTTGGAATACCATTTCAGGTGACTACCTCTTGAAGCTCATCAAGAGAATGCCAAGAGTGTGCAAAGCAGTAATCAAAGCAAAAGGTGGCTACTTTGAAGAACCTAGAATATAAGACATATTTACAGTTGTTTCACACTTTTTTGTTAAGTATATAATTCCACATGTGTTACTTCATAGTTTTGATGCCTTCAGTGTGAATCTACAATTTTCATAGTCATGAAAATACAGAAAACTCTTTGAATGAGAAGTTGTATCCAAACTTTTGGTCTGTACTGTATGTAGGATACAGTAACATTATAATGCACACGTAACACAGGTAATGTCGCCTTGATTAACAGCAGAAAAAATAGCAACGGATGTCAGGTATGTAGGATACAGTAACGTTATAATGCACACGCAACACAGGTAATGTCGCCTTGATTAATGGCAATAAAAATGACACCGGATGTCAGGTATATAGAATACAGAAACATTAAAATGCACACGCTGTGCAGGTGGTGTTAGGGTCAGGCAAACTTGCGTTATTTTTGCCCCAAAATAAAAAAATATATTACAGCCAGATATAACAACGGCCCTTAAAAGGGCTTTTGGGTCTTTTAAACAGAACAACTAGCCCTGCCTAGCCAAATCCTATCCCTACACTATCTGTGCCTCCTTGTGCAAACGTTATACAGCAGACGCAGCGCAGGTACTGTCGTCTTGATTAGCGGCAGAAAAAATTACAACTGATGTCAGGTATATAGGATACAGAAAGGTTATAATGCACAAGCTGCACAGGTTGTATTAAGGTCAGGCCACCTTGTGCAATTTTAACCCCCCACAAAAAAAATCTATTGCAGCCAGATATAATAACCCTTAATAGGGCTTTTGGGTCTTTTCAACAGAAAAACTAGCCCTGCCTAGCGATTTTCTATCCCTACACTATCTGTCCCTCCTTGCAGCAACTCTCCCTGACTCGGACTGAGCTGGGTCACATGTCACCTGCTATATAGCACCCGATGACACGTTCCCGGCCAGCCAATAACTGTAATGCCAGTAGTCAACATGGCTACAGCATTACAGTGAATGCCATTACCTCCCCGCACTCTGATTGGCTGCGTAGCAGCCAAGAAACGTACGGGGAGGGGACTTGAGCATGGGAAGCATGGCAGCGCTTGGGACCACGCGATGTTCGGCTGAACACCGCGTGGTCCCGAGCACCGCCATGCTCGACCGAATACAGTATTCGGCCGAGCATGCTCGCTCAACACTAATTAAAAAGTTAAAAAGTGGCTGCAAGCATTAACCTTATTACAACCAACTGCTTTACATTTACAGAGTTTGATGGGCTTTAATCCAGAGTACCATCCATGCACAGTGTGGGATTGAAGCCCCTGCACTCTAGTAGGAGCAGTCCCGGCAACCTGGGGTCCCCAAGGAGAAAAGACAGAAGTGGTTTATTATTGGTACTGACACTACCTTATCATTTATAGTATCTTCTCATTCCAACTCTTATTTAAGGGGTTGTTCCAACTGGATTATCTAAGCACAATGGCACATTTCTTCAGTGGGGAGATGGGAGACAGCTTCTTCCAGTCATTTCTGTGCTAAAATGCAAAGTGTATGATTGTGTCACGCGAGGTCGGCGTCGCGCTCCCTCTGCACGACATCGCCGGACCTCTCCGCCCCCCTAGAGACGAGCAATAGGGAATTGAAGTGCTGGTCTTGTCAGCCAGCACTTCATGAGTTAATTCTCTGTTTGGGTTTAGCCATGTGGTGCTGATCACACCACATGGCTACTTTGCATATTGTTTGGACAGCTTGCTCCGCCTCAGGTCATGTGATGCTGGCCACATCACATGATCCTGGGTGGGCTATTTAAAGATGGCAACTGCCTCACTCAGATGCCTGTGATTAGTTTATACTTTTGATCAGTGCTTGTGCGACCTTGTGTTTTGGATTTGCTATTTGGACTCTGACTTTGGACTTGGACTTGGACCTCTCTTCTCTTGACCCCTGGTATTTACGCTATCTCCTGTGTTTGACCCGGCTTGCTGACTACTCTATCATTGTGTTTGTTCCGTCTGTGTTTTGTCTCTCCCTGTGTTCCCTTTCCCTCCCTCTGCACTTACCCAGTATAGGGAACGTCTTCGTGGTTGTCCGCGGCCGCCTAGGGCCGTTTGAGGCAAGTAGGTAGGGAAAGAAGGGGGGTTTCAGTACAGGGCACACCTTCCCTTGTCTCCCCCGTGACAGAATCACAGGCCGTATCATATGGAGCAATTGCGGGTGCTCACGGACCAGGTTCAGGGTATGGCGCAGATGATCCAGGACCTGGCCGAGAGGCTCCTACATCAGGAGCAGCTACAACCTGCACTAGTAGCGGCTCCCTCCACATCTAACCCCATTGTGGAACCTCATGTTAAATTGCCGGATCGGTTTTTGGGGAACCGGAAAACTTTCCGTTCCTTTAAGGAGAGCGTAAAATTGTATTTTTGCTTACGTCCTCACTCCTCGGGTGCCGAGCAGCAGCGGGTAGGAATAATTATTTCCTTGCTGCAAGGTGATCCGCAGGAATGGGCCTTTTCTTTACCGCCTGACTCCCCAAGCTTGCAGTCTGTGGAAGCATTTTTTCAGGCCTTAGGCCTATTATATGAGGAGCCTGACTTGACTTCTGTAGCTGAGACTCAGCTCAGAGACATTCGGCAGGGTAACCGTCCAGTAGAGGATTACTGTGCTGAGTTTAGAAAGTGGTGTGTTTCCTCTGGATGGAATGACCCTGCTTTGAGAAGCCAGTTTAGGGTGGGGCTGTCTGACCATCTTAAGGACTTACTTGTCAGTTACCCTACTCCTGACACCCTAGAGGCAGCCATGACACTAGCCATTAAACTGGATCGTCGAGTGAGGGAGAGACGGAGGGAACGTTCAGATATTCCTCAGGGTGTCGTCCTGCCTGAATCCCCTCTTCTGAGTCCACCTTCTACCAGGGTCCCGGAGGAGTCCATACAGTGGGGAGGAACTTTGAGAGATCAGAGACGCTTGAATGGAACCTGTTTCTACTGCGGTGAGACGAACCACTGGCTCCAGCAATGCCCAAAACTTCTGCCGTCTAGAGAGCTTTCTGCCGGAAGTAAGGTAACCCCAGCGGTGGTAAGGAGGAAAGTATTATTACCTATCTCCATTGCGTACAACCAACTCAGGGGGTCCGGTAAGGCTTTTGTTGATTCTGGTTCTGCCATTAATTTTATTGATTTTGATTTTATACAATCTGTGGGGATTCCGCTAGTTCCTTTAAGGAAGGTGATTGAAATTATCGCACTGGATTCCACTCCATTGAATAATGGGAGAGTGGAGTTTTGTACTCCTGAGGTTGTATTAACTGTAGGAATTACCCATACCGAGACTTGTTCCTTCCTTGTATTAAAGGATTTACCTGCCGACCTTGTTTTAGGTCTGCCATGGTTACAGGACCACAACCCTGTGATCAACTGGTCGGTAGGTGAATTGGAAAAATGGGGAATGAATTGTGACAAATGTTGTAGATCAGTATTGCAGTTGGGAGGTACCACTGAGTCTCTTTCCTTGCCCAAGTATATCGGCGATTTTTCGGACGTTTTTTCCATGTCCGAGACTGAGTTCCTCCCTCCTCACCGGCAATATGATTGCGCCATCGACCTTATTGAGGGATCCAAATATCCCAAAGGTCGCATTTATAATCTCTCTACTCCTGAACGTCAGTCCATGAGGGATTATCTCAAGGAGAGTCTGGCCAAGGGTCACATCCGGCCTTCAGTTTCTCCCATGGGGGCAGGTTTTTTCTTTGTTGGTAAAAAGGATGGAGGATTGAGGCCCTGTATCGATTACAGGGAGCTCAATAAAATCACTGTTAAAAACAGATACCCGTTGCCCCTTATTCCTGACTTGCTGAATCAGGTCCAGGGGGCCTGTTGGTTCACCAAGCTGGATTTGAAGGGGGCATACAACCTAATCAGGATTCGTGAGGGGGACGAATGGAAAACTGCTTTTAATACCCCGGAAGGTCATTATGAGTACTTGGTAATGCCTTTTGGGTTAAGTAACGCTCCGGCAATTTTCCAAAACTTTGTCAATGACATTTTTAGACCATTTATTGGGAAATTTGTAATTGTCTATATTGATGACATCCTGATTTTTTCTGCAGACTGGGAAAGTCACGTATCTCACACCAGGCAAGTGCTGGAGGTTTTGCGTGAAAACAAGTTGTTCGTTAAAGGGGAGAAGTGTACCTTTGGTGTTCAGGAAGTGGCCTTTTTGGGATACATTCTCACCCCTTTTTCTTTCAAAATGGACCCAGTTAAAGTACAGGCCATTGTGGATTGGGTGCGACCTTCCTCTTTGAAGGCGCTCCAGCGATTTCTGGGGTTTGCTAATTTTTATCGTAAATTTGTCAAAAATTTTTCTGTGGTAGCCAAACCCATTACGGATTTGACTCGCAAGGGGGCTGATCTGGTCAATTGGCCCCCTGCAGCTATTGAGGCCTTTGAAAGGTTAAAGCAGTGTTTTATGAATGCTCCTGTGTTGGTCCAGCCTGATCAAAGTAAGCCTTTTGTAGTTGAGGTGGATGCGTCTGAGGATGGTGTGGGGGCTGTACTGTCCCAGGGGTCTTCCACCTTAACTAATCTTATGCCATGCGCCTTCTTCTCCCGCAAGTTCTCTCCTGCCGAGAGGAATTATGACATTGGTAATAGGGAGTTACTTGCAATCAAGTGGGCATTTGAGGAATGGCGTCATTTTTTAGAAGGGGCAGTTCACCGCATTACGGTCCTCACGGATCATAAGAATTTAATGTTTTTAGAATCGGCTAAGCGATTGAATCCTAGACAGGCGAGGTGGGCTTTATTCTTTACTCGTTTTGATTTTTGTGTTACCTTCAGACCCGGGAGCAAGAACGTTAAGGCCGATGCCTTATCCCGAAGTTTCAAGGCGTATCAGCCTCCTGACGTCCCTCCTGAGCCCATCCTGCCAGCTGATATCATCGTGGCCGCTACCTCATCTGACCTCGCTTCTGAAATCTCGGCAGGACAACATCTTGCTCCCATTGGTACCCCCAATGACAAATTGTTTGTGCCGGCTCATTTGCGATTGCAACTGCTGGGTGAGTGCCATAATTCTGTTTTGTGTGGACATCCTGGCATCAATGCCACCAAGGAGTTGGTCTCTAGGCTGTATTGGTGGCCGTCAATCTCCAGAGATGTTCAGGCTTTTGTAACTGCGTGTAACACTTGTGCCAGGTCCAAGAATACCAAGACACGACCTATGGGTGAGTTACATCCTTTACCCATACCTAGTAGACCTTGGTCACATCTGTCCATGGACTTTATCACGGACTTGCCGTGCTCTGAGGGTAAAACCGTGATATTTGTGGTGGTTGACAGATTCAGCAAAATGTGTCATTTTATTCCTTTGTGTAAATTACCCTCTGCAAAGGTCTTGGCGTCCGTGTTCATGGATAATATTGTCAAACTGCATGGTGTTCCTGAGAATATAGTTTCTGATAGGGGAGTACAGTTTGTGTCTAGGTTCTGGAGGGCGTTCTGTAATAAGATTGGTATCTCTTTGTCCTTTTCATCAGCCTTTCATCCGGAGACCAATGGTCAGACTGAACGTCTTAACCAATCCGTTGAGCAATATCTCAGATGTTATGTTTCTGATAACCAACATGTGTGGGCCAGATTCCTGTCTCTGGCTGAATTTGCAATTAATAATCGTGTTAATTCATCCTCTGGGATGTCGCCGTTTTTCTGCAATATGGGTTTTCATCCACGCTTTGGCTCCTGTTCCCCATCTGCGTCGGTTGTCCCAGAGGTCAATGATTTTTCTCAAGAACTGTGCACAGTTTGGGCACAGGTTCAGTCGAACCTGGAAAAGGCCCAAGGAGTTCAAAAAGCTAAGGCTGATAGAAAACGTTCTAAGGGTGTGAATTTTAAGGTTGGGGATAAGGTATGGTTATCGACTAAAAATCTCAACATGAGGGTACCATCCTACAAGTTTGCACCTCGCTTCATTGGTCCTTACAGGATCACCAAGGTGATCAATCCGGTTTCTTTTAAGTTATGTTTACCCGACTCCCTTCGTGTTCATAATGTTTTTCATGTGTCTTTGCTCAAACGTTATGTTGCTCCCGTTGGTCCTGAGGAACAGTCTCCTCCTCCGGTTGAGGTAGCAGGACAAATGGAGCATGAGATTGCCAGAATTGTGGATGTGAGAAGGGTCCGGAATTCCTTCCAGTACCTCGTACATTGGAAGGGGTTCGGTCCTGAGGACAGGTCTTGGGTACCGTTGACCAGGATGCATGCAGACTCGCTCATCCAAAAGTTCCATCTGCAGCATCCCGATAAGCCTGCTCCCGCTGGTAAGGGTCCGGTGGCCCCTCGTGAAGGGGGGGGTACTGTCACGCGAGGTCGGCGTCGCGCTCCCTCTGCACGACATCGCCGGACCTCTCCGCCCCCTAGAGACGAGCAATAGGGAATTGAAGTGCTGGTCTTGTCAGCCAGCACTTCATGAGTTAATTCTCTGTTTGGGTTTAGCCATGTGGTGCTGATCACACCACATGGCTACTTTGCATATTGTTTGGACAGCTTGCTCCGCCTCAGGTCATGTGATGCTGGCCACATCACATGATCCTGGGTGGGCTATTTAAAGATGGCAACTGCCTCACTCAGATGCCTGTGATTAGTTTATACTTTTGATCAGTGCTTGTGCGACCTTGTGTTTTGGATTTGCTATTTGGACTCTGACTTTGGACTTGGACCTCTCTTCTCTTGACCCCTGGTATTTACGCTATCTCCTGTGTTTGACCCGGCTTGCTGACTACTCTATCATTGTGTTTGTTCCGTCTGTGTTTTGTCTCTCCCTGTGTTCCCTTTCCCTCCCTCTGCACTTACCCAGTATAGGGAACGTCTTCGTGGTTGTCCGCGGCCGCCTAGGGCCGTTTGAGGCAAGTAGGTAGGGAAAGAAGGGGGGTTTCAGTACAGGGCACACCTTCCCTTGTCTCCCCCGTGACAGATTGTTTCTCCCACAATATCTTCGTTCTCGGTGTCATGTGTATGAAGGTCTTAAGACCCCACCCTTCAAGACCCATTTGAATAACTGATAAAATTTCATTAGACAAAATTTGAAAAAAAGATTTCAAAGGGTAAATATCTTTAAAGGGTTTGTCCACTTTCTGGTTAATTGTTACCAATGTGTATGTAATATGACTATATTGTGATTGCTAATATAACCATTGTTGATATTCTATGCCATTTATTATATTTCATAAACCATGTCTCCTTTTTAGGTAACTATTTTGTGCTGTCAACAAGGAGATCCCGTCCATAAGATGGCCACTGATAGACGGTCATGTGACCAGGCAAATCACCTCCATGTGGTGTTTTTTTCTATTCAGACACAATGTACCTACCCTAAAATCCCACCATTTGAAGAGCAGATGGCAGGCTCAATGTATTTGAACAGAGGAGACATTATATCAAGGTGATTTGCCTGGTCACATGACCTTCCATCAGCAGCGTTTTATGGACAGAATCTTTTTGTGAAGACACAAAATACTTGGCAAACAAGGGCGCATACCCTATTAAATATAGAAAATGGCACAGAATTTCAACAAAGACTATATTAACAAGTGTCATATAATCATTGTACTATCACATTGGTCAACAGTAACCAGGAGGGGGCCAACCCCTTTAACAACTCAGAAGGATCAGGTCATGCAGAGTTTTTTGTCACCTTCATAATGCCTCAAACCAGCCTCCTATTCATTTCAAGGGGAAGTAGGGAAAAATAAACCATGGTAAAAAGAAGTAACATACCATATCTTGGGGTGGAATCTGTGCTAAATGTTTCATTGAAATGAATGGGAACCATAAAAAAACAGTTTGCCATGGATCTGCATCAAAACCAAAAGCTAAAAATGCAGTTGTTATTGAAGTGAAAAAATAAAACAGTTTTCTAAAAAAATGAATCAAAAACTACAAAAAAAAAACTGAAAAAAATGTGAGGATTTGTTTTAGAATGGAAATTCAAAAGAGTTGTCAATAAATAAGCTTACACGGGGTAAGTGAAGAAATGTTTACTTAATGTGATGAAATATTAGGTAAAACAGACAAATCACCTACAAAGTAGTAAAAGTGTTGTAAATAAGCATCACTGACCTACACATAAAATATGAAGGGAGACCATGGAGGATAGAATTAAAGGGGATAGAACCAATCAGTACTTAAGTGTGCAAAATACTTTTATAACACATTATTCTGTGCTAAATATTTTTAAGCAGATTTTCAAAATATGTTGTAAGTATGAGCATAGCCTAAGCACAGTTTGCTTGTTGTCTGTTATCAAGGAGACACATAGGTCTGTATAGAAACTGTTGAAACAAAATGGTAGACATTTTTATTCAAGAATATTTGCAAAGCTTCATTTTATATTCAATGGAACAGTTATTACAGAGCCTCTAAATTGTGCCGGGAATAATGTAGAGGTTCCTTATACAATGTTATACAAATACTCTACATTAATCAACTCTATTGGCTAGTGGCATTATTTCCACATTTTATTTTAATATTAGCAGTTTGTAGATATGCAGTTCTTCATATATTCCTGGGGTTTTCTCATTGAAAACATACAGTACATAATGATATATAACTTAAATTACATTACTGACGATAATCTAAATAGCCACAGGTGACTCTGTCACCAATTATTTCTAAACCAGGCAAGCACAAAATGAAACTTTAAAAATGAAAATTGATGAAAACATAAGATTTTGATCCTTGTAAACTTATCTATAAAAATATCTTACAGTACAAGTAACCAGCGCAGAAGATCTGTAATATGCATAAAGCACCTAGCTGCAAGTGCTTCTGGTTGTGCTCACACAATTAGTAATAAGAAATGGGGAGTCAAAAGGAAAGAAAGCTTGAAGGAAATCTGTCACCATCAACCTCCTCTTATCCAGTTGTTTGCATAAACACATGCCTGTGGTTCACCTGATTAAAACACTGTTTTTCTTTTGTACAAAATCATTTGTGCCTGACTCCATTGGTGGCTGACTTCATTGGTTGTGCACTCCTAACTAATCTGTCTGCCCCATAGGCTGATTTTAATTAGTGCAAGTATAAAACTGTAGCCTGCTCTTCATGCATTTATTGGAGGCTATTTGGCACCATGAGAGATAAATTATACAGCATGTATGTGAAGTCTGCATTCCCTGAAGCTAATGGAGGCCAGTATGGCACCAGCGGAGGTAGTATTTAGTGTAGGTTCCTGTGAGCTACTAAAATACTGTGAGCTGTTGTGCATAAAATATATTTGCCAAGAATCTCAAATTTATAACATAGCATTAGCATTAGTACCTTTTCTATAGTGAGTATGGCACTATTGTATTTACTTGATTATTTGTGTTTTTAGAGAAAACATTGTGCTTGTTTGTTGTTTTTGTGCTTTTAACCATGGCGATGTGCACTTGCGCACTGGGATGTGCTGACTAACCACCATTTTTCTTTTGCTGAGCCAAGGCTCCATCACCGAGTTATGAAACTTTTTCTTATTATGCATATTAGACCTTTAGTTCAATGAAGGTGTCACTATTGCTCTAGTTGCAACCAAGTTCCATTCCTCTCTGTTTCCAACCCCTCTGTTGCTGGGTTAAAGGTAAGGCATTGGCAAAGCGAGGAGGGAGGGGCTGGCCACTGAAAGAAACAGAGGTTAGGTGCAAAAAGAGAAATGGCAACGCCCTCATTGCATCATAGGATTAATTTGCATATTAAAAAACAGTATAACTCAGAATAGATTGGAGCTTTAAATCAACAAATGGAAAACTGTTTTAATCTGGTGAGCCACAGCTATGTGTCTATGCAAACAAATGGATAGGGAGGTTGCTGGTGACAGATTCCTTTTGAAATGATCATTTATTATCTGGAGAAAACAATCGCTGAATATAATATTGTGTTTTACTATGACATTTCAGCTCTCTTGACATGTGTGTATGATTAGTACAGACACAGTAATCACACTTTGTTTTTATGTTGCTGTATTCCAAAAGCTATTACTTTATTACATGATCTGCTATAACAGAATATAATAAAATTTTAGGACTGAATGTAAAATGGAACCCTTTAAGAGGCTTTCCATTTTGCTCTGTCCTAATACATTTCTATGGGCACAAATAACAGTTCAATTTTTTCCATTATGCATGACGGGAAAAATAGTCCAGTCGACAGAACTTGAGGCATTGGGTATCATTGCTAAGTAAACACTTTACACCATATCATTTTGCAATGTATGGTGGTGCCCCCACTGTATAGCACACCGTTATTTGGGAACTATATTGTGTAGCTTTTATAATTAGATCTTTATACTGTTGGTTTTTATATATTGTGTGACTGTACACTGAATAAAATGCTTTTCAAAAATTGCTTTCTCAAAAGTCCTTTTAATTCAGGATTTGAAGAAAAATACTGTAGTACAAGTAGCAAAGCAAAAACTAAAGAGAAGGGTTTGTTTTAACATACAAACAGAATAATCTACTACACGTGTGCTGATAAAAACGTAAGAGTACCATGGAATAATGTGGAACGCAGATTGCTGCTAAGCTTTTCTATTTTAATATAAAACAATTTAAATTAACAAGGCTTTTAAGAGGCAATTTATACAATATTTGTTGCTAGTTAGTTAAATTGCAATATATTATTAAAAATCTAACATAATAGCTGTGCTTGCAAATTTAAATTGGCAATTTTACCTCTTAGGAATTGCAGGATCACTGGATAGCAATGGTGTGTTTTACATCATTTAATGAGCTATAGACTTTTATTAATTATCACAAAAAAAGAAGCACCAAACCAAGAACATGTAAAACGTTCAATTATGGGCTCAGTTTTAACGTTAAAAGAAAAATGTAACCTATATTTTTTCTGCCAATTTAAACCAGATATTGACACATATTGTAGGGACAGATTTATCATAGCCCGGTGTGCGCTGCCAGGCTGTGATAAATCTGTCCCTACAATATGTGTCAATATCTGGTTTAAATTGGCAGAAAAAATATAGGTAATCTGCTGGATTCTGCGTCTAATTTATTATAAGGCGTATATCTCATCTTAAATTAGGTGCAGCATCTGGCAGTCCCTCCACCTATGCTGATATCTACAGCAGGCCCTGATTTGCATAGATTTCAGTGTCCTCTTATGCCAGAAAGAACTAGGTGTAAAAGATAATATATGTAGTAGGGCCGCTGGCCGTGTCCCCTTCCCCACCCCTGCACACCCTCTTTTTGTGAAAATGGTGATCGGGAAGGTCGGTAGTGAATCCATTCTCCCGAAAAGGCCAAATGGAAAGACCGGTGGGGAAACGCCACTTGCACAAAAATAATAGACCGGGAGGGACTCTCTATGGGAGAATTTTTGAGGCATGCTCTATGAACTGTTCAGAGGTCACAGTACAGGGATGAAGAGACCATCCCTATTGTGAATGGTTTATCCTTTGTTAGCTATATAGCTGATATCTATGGCCGTTTTCAGACGAGCAATTTGCAATGCATATAGAGTCCGGATTTAATGTACCGGAATCCGCTGCTAATGTTAATGAATAGAGCTACTCAGATAGGCGTATAATTTCTGTCAGTATTTGAAATCCGCAGCATGGCTGCTTTCAGACGAACGTGTTGAAATCCGTCAGTATTCTGGCTCAGGATCCTGATGATATACCATCAGTATTGTCATCAGGATTGCATCAGGATTTCATCGGGATTGCCTCAGGATTTCATCAGGATTTACATGCGTATTTCTTTCTTTCTTCCTCCCCTGATTATGGCCGATTTCAGACGAGCGTGTTGAAATCCGTCAGTATTCTGGCTCAGGATCCTGATGATATGCCATCAGTATTGTCATCAGGATTGCATCAGTATTGTCATCAGGATTTACATGCGTATTTCTTTCTTTCTTCCTCCCCTTATTATGGCCGCTTTCAGACGAGCGTGTTGAAATCCATCAGTATTCTGGCTCAGGATCCTGATGATATACCATCAGTATTGTCATCAGGATTGCATCAGTTTTGTCATCAGGATTTCATCAGGATTTATATGCGTATTTCTTTCTTTCTTCCTCCCCTCATTATGGTCGCTTTCAGACTAGCGTGTTGAAATCCATCAGTATTCTGGCTCAGGATCCTGATGATATACCATCAGTATTGTCATCAGGATTGCATCAGTATTGTCATCAGGATTTACATGCGTATTTCTTTCTTTCTTCCTCCCCTTATTATGGCCGCTTTCAGATGAGCGTGTTGAAATCCATCAGTATTCTGGCTCAGGATCCTGATGATATACCATCAGTACTGTAATCAGGATTGCATCAGTATTGTCATCAGAATTATATCAGGATTTCCATGTGTATTTTTTCCTTCCTTCCTCCCATCATTATTTATTCACTGCACAGATTGTAATGTGTGTATTTGGAAACAAATCTGCTCAAAACTCAGACATGTTGCGGATTTCAAATACAGACGGAAATTATACACCCATGTGAATAGCTCTATTCATTAACATTAGCAGCGTATTTAGGTACATTAAATTTGGACTACATACGCTTTGGCTGAGTTTTGTGCAGATTTGTTTCCAAATACGCACATTACAGTCTGTGCAGTGAATAAATAATGAGGGTAGGAAGGAAGAAAGACATACGCATGTAAATTCTGATGAAATCCTGAGGCAATCCTGATGAAAATACTGATGGTATATCTTCAGGATCCTGAGCCAGAATACTATGGATTTCAACACGCTCGTGTTAAAGGAGCATATCATTGTAACTCTGCCTGGGATGATAATGAGATGACTGCTGAACAGTGATCTCTACAGAACATGGAGCCTCTACATATGATGCTTAGAGGGCTAGTTTGACTGCAGGCTTTTGGGATAGTTGGAAATTTTTTAAATATAATTGAAAATAAAAAAAAAAAAATCATTCTAAAATTATGTTTAACATAAAAATGATGCCGCATTTCTAGAGATGAGCGAGCACTAAAATGCTCGGGTGCTCGTTATTCGAGTCGAACTTTTCCCGATGCTCGGGTGCTCGTTTTAATAACGAACCCCATTGAAGTCAATGGGAGACTCAAGCATTTTTTGCAGGGGACCAAGGCTCTGCCTAGGGAAGGCTGGGTGAAAACCTGGAAACCTCGGAAAATGATGGAAACACCACGGAAATGGACAGGAAACAGCAGGGGCAGCATGCATGGATGCCTCTGAGGCTGCCTAATCCCACCATTACCCCAAATTCTCCTAGTGGGGCATGTGTGGTATCGATTCTTCTCAGTTTAAAATCGTATACGTCCCCTATCTTGGGACCATATATTTCATGGATTTTTCGAACACGGAAAAGGAAAAAGAGCTTGCTCTGGCCAGGGGAGTGTCTTTTCTACTGCAGCTAAGGGGACGTGTCCATGCTCTGCCTATCACAGGTCAGGAGCCAATTAAAAGAGGAACAAACAAAAATCAGTATAAT
>ONZH01006291.1:0-12780 GCA_900303285.1 Rhinella marina | reverse complement strand
ATCCACGAGATCAGCTGTTCGCACTGTTGTGGTTTCAACAGTCCTTCTACCACGTGTCCCTGTAAGTTGAGACATGAAGCTAGGGAGTGTAGCTCTGCGGTGTTCCACAGCTTCCCTCATCAGCAGGTACTGTCTCAACCCTGCCCAGGACCACGGCCTCTGCCCCCTGCAGTAATTGAATATGTTCACCGCCCTCGTCCTCGACCCTTAGCCCTGGGGTTCAACATTTTCTGTATATAAGTGTATTATATAAAAAAAAAAAAAATAAATGGGCCTGGTGTATTGAAACCCACAAACTTGTTCAGTCTGGTTTAATTAAGTGACGTAAAGAAAGTGTCACCTGGACAGAAAATACGGATTGTAGTGAGTGTACTATTTTTTTTTATATATTTTTTTTTTAGTTTTGTTTTTTTTGAACGTGACGTGCAGAAACTATCGTTAGACCTAAACTCACACCCTGGTTAATGGTTGGGCTATTTAGACTGCGACCCGACAAATTGTCGCACAGTAATTTTTTTGGGATCAAGCTATATACGTGACAGCAGCAAAGACTTGGTTGTATTAAGTGACGTACAGAAAGTGTCACCTGGACAGAAAATAGTGAGTGTACTGAACTGTGACACACAGAATGGTTCCACACTGCTGTGTGAAATGGATTTGTATCACTGAGCTAAAACAACAAAAAAACTATTTTTTTTATATATTTTTTTTTGTTTTGTTTTTTTTGGAACATGACGTGCAGAAACTATCATAGACCTAACTCACACCCTGTTAATGGTCGCTATTTAGACTGCGACCCAGACAAATGTCGCACAGAGATTTTTTTGATCAAGCTATATACGTTACAGCAAAAGACCTGGTTGGATTAAGTGACGTACAGAAAGTGTCACCTGGACAGAAAATACGAATTGGAGTGAGTAGACAGCTGAACTGTGACACACAGAATGGTTCCACACTGCTGTGTGAAATGGATTTGTATCACTGAGCTAAAACAACAAAAAAACTATTTTTTTTTATATATTTTTTTTTATATATATTTTTTTTTTAGTTTAGTTTTTTTTGGAACGTGACGTGCAAGAAACTAATCGTAGACCTAACTCACACCCTGTTAATGGTGGCTATTTAGACTGCGACCCAGACAAAATGTCGCACAGAGATTTTTGGGAATCAAGCTATATACGTGACAGGCAGCAAAAGACTTGGTTGTATAAGTGACGTACAGAAAGTGTCACCTGGACAGGAAAAATACGGGATTGGAGTGAGTGTGCTGAACTGTGGACACACAAGAATGGTTCTACGCAGCTGTGTGAAATGGATTTGTATCACTGAGCTAAACAACAAAAAACTATTTTTTTTATATATTTTTTTTTAGTTTTGTTTTTTTTGAACGTGACGTGCAGAAACTATCGTAGACCTAACTCACACCCTGTTAATGGTGACTATTTAGACTGCGACCCAGACAAATGTCGCACAGAGATTTTTGGGATCAAGCTATATACGTGACAGGCAGCAAAAGACTTGGTTGTATTAAGTGACGTACAGAAAGTGTCACCTGGACAGAAAATAGTGAGTGTACTGAACTGTGACACACAGAATGGTTCCACACTGCTGTGTGCAATGGATTTGTATCACTGAGCTAGAACATTAAAAAAAAAAGGGGGTTATATATGGCGATAGCTGCACTACTAGTGCCAGCCAGCCGGCCAAGCCAGGAGACAAAAAAAAAAGTCTTCTAGCCCTTAGAGGGGCTGTTGGGTTCTTTGTGGGTGATTCCTGCCTAACAGAGAACTAAATGCAGGCCCTAACACTCTCCCTGAAACGCAGCAGCTCTATCCCTAATGACATCCAGACGGCATCTGAGCCGAGCACCGCGGCCAGTCACTAGTATATTCCAGGGTCACCTGATCAGGCAGAACCCTGCTATCGACATGTAAGGCCCCACGTGATGCTGGGTGTACCGCGGAGTCTCCTGGCTTGTGATTGGCTGTGTTTATAGGCGCCAAGGCGATGCGGAAGTTGCATTTCCTTGAGCATGGCGAGATACTCGTCCGAGCAGCGAGCACTTACGAGTACCCTAATACTCGAACGAGCACCAAGCTCGGACGAGTATGCTCGCTCATCTCTAGTTATGATTTTCCCTTGTTCTGGGAGTTGTGGGGAAATGGAGACACTTCTGCAGAAAGTGGTGAAACACCTGCAGAACCTGTACCTGTCCCTTAAAATGAAGGTGTAAAGGAGATGCACATTGACGCATGGTTTAGGTGAAATGGACCATTGAAAGCAATGGTGCAGTGAGTACAGAATGAACATGTGATATTATTTGAATGTTAATGATGTGGGGTGTTGTGTGTGATGATGTGACTCCTTTTTTTGCAGGTGATTGGGGAAGAAGCTCCCCTGTTTAAAATGTATGTTACTTGGAAATGCTGATTGATCAGCAGAGGAGGGACCACTGTGGTAAATGTGCGGAAATGTGGCAGAGCTAGAAGGTGTACCACACGCACCAGAACCAGGTGCCGTTAAGCATTCCACAGGGTTCTATGGTTAGTGAGCTTGTGCAGGGTTAACGAAGTGTTGTCACATACAAGGTGAACGTGCATGTAAGAGAGCCTGAGCAGGTTCAGGATGTGAACCTGGCCATGTGGGGGTTACTATGTGTGCCCCTAGAGTTCAGGAGTGAGATTGACGTGTGCTTTAGGTGATAGGTCTGTGCTATCAGCTCAGAGAAAGAGACTGCCGGTCAGTTTCTTGGTACCAGTGTGTTGCTGTGCAACCAGGTCCAGTTGTCGGCACTTGGAGTTAATACCCAAAGTGAGTTCATGAGGGAGTAAAGACACAAAAGGTAGAGGGTAGAGAGTTAAGGAATGTAAAGCGGAAGAGTAAGAGAGGGTTCTGGCGCGTTAGATGTCACCGGAGTCCTTAGATGCTGTCTACGGGTAGAGAGTTGGTCGTTTAAACCGGGCTTTGCTGGCTGGGTGTGGCAGAACAAAGGGAAAACTGTAGTAATGTGGATGCTCTGTCACGTGCATCCTGTGTTGGTGTAAGTGTTCACCCCCACGGGTTTGAACAGAGGGGGCGGTATGTGAGGCAGTGACAGGCCTCACGCTTCATAGAGGTCTGGAGGGGGTGGCTATTCCAGTCCACATCCCTATTCCACCATAGGTGAGGCCACCTGGGTGTAATTACTGGTGTGATAAACCAGCCCTCAGTGTCAGTCTACAGAGAGGAGAAAGGCTGAGGAGGCCTGAGAGGTTAGAACCTGAGGTGGCTCTGTGTGGTCTCAGCCACAAGGGCTGAGGGGCCACAAGGCTAAGTGTAGCCTGGAAGTTTGGGGGGCCCAGTGACCCTAGGAGAAGAGGGTCACACGGTCATAGTCGGGAGGACTATTGGACCATCTTCCCCCAAAGGATACAGTTGGAGTCACAGCCAGGAGGCTGCTGGACTGATCGGCTGAGGAAGCCACACTTAAAAGCTGTGTGTGAACAGCATATGTATTTAGGTGAGTTAGCTGAACTATGTTTAGTCAGAGCCCAGCTGGGCAGGTGTTGGTTTTATGATTTGTTTTGGTGTGCTGGTGCCAATAAACCTGAGTTGGACGTTCATTGAGGATCTCTGAATGATCCAATGCTGTCCAAAATTACTGATGAAGATGAAGAATCCACCTGTGTGTAATCAAGTCTCCGTATAAATGCACCTGCTCTGTGATAGTCTCAGGGTTCTGTATCATGAAGACCAAGGAACACACCAGGCAGGTCCGTGATACTGTTGTGGAGAAGTTTAAAGCCAGATTTGGATACCAAAAGATTTCCCAAGCTTTAAACATCCCAAGGAGCACTGTGCAAGCGATCATATTGAAATGGAAGGAGTATCAGACCACTGCAAATCTACCAAGACCCAGCCGTCCCTCTAAACTTTCATCTCAAACAAGGAGAAGACTGATCAGAGATTGGATGAACTGGAGAGATCTACAGCTGAGGTGGGAGAGTCTGTCCATAGGACAACAATCAGTCAAACACTTCACAAATCTGGCCTTTATGGAAGAGTGGCAAGAAGAAAGCCATTTCTCAAAGATATCCATAGAAAGTCTCGTTTACAGTTTGCCACAAGCCACCTGGGAGACACACCAAACCTGTGGAAGAAGGTGCTCTTGTCAGATGAAACCAAAATCAAACTTTTTGGAAACAATGCAAAACGATATGTTTGGCATAAAAGCAACACAGCTCATCACCCTGAACACACCATCCCCACTGTCAAACATGCTGGTGGCAGCATCATGGTTTGGGCCTGCTTTTCATCAGCAGAGACAGGGAAGATGGTTAAAATTGATGGGAAGATGGATGGAGCCAAATACAGGACCATTCTGAATGAAAATCTGTTGCAAAAGACCTGAGACTAGGACGGAGATTTATCTTCCAACAAGACAATGATCCCAAACATAAAGCAAAATCTACAATGGAACGGTTCAAAAATAAACGTATCCAGGTCTTAGAATGGCCAAGTCAAAGTCCAGACCTGAATCCAATTGAGAATATGTGGAAAGAGCTGAAAACTGCTGTTCACAAAAATAAGAATATATATGCAGCAGAAGTTCATCAGATTCACCATGCTGATAAGAAAATAATGACCATTCATATCCTATTTATCAAATTCACAGAGATAGGGTTTATAAATGAAGACACAAGATAAAGCAGTATTTAATTTTTTTTATTTCAGAGACCAGTGTGGCTAAACTGTCACTGCTGTCTGCTTGTCACTTGGTTATAAGAGTGTCAGCATTTAGTGTGTGGCCCTTGTAACTGTCATGGTACTCTAGTTAAGGATGGAGCAGTAATAGAGATGGATAATGCTGGTTACAAGTTATGGCACACAACTTGGTGTTACAGTCTCTAATGGACATAAAATTTGGTTGTTAAAGGTTCTAAAGGGCAACCAGCTTTGTGATTCCTATCTCTATTAGATATTCTGCTTAGCAGTTTTTGTCTTTATTGGACATACAGTCTCTGTTAAGTGTACAGAGCCATGGTCATGGTGGGCTTTGCAATATCTCGCTCTCTGGTTATACCCAGAGATGACCCAGCTTCCACCTAGCTGTGGTACAAGCTGGAGGTATGTGAGACCTCTAGTCCCAGTCATGGGGCACTTTTCTTGGCAAATTCAAGAAGCTCTAATAGGCACTGAAAACAATTAGGAACCACTCAGCAGGATTCTCACGGTCTTTTACTTTTCTGTTACAAATGCTGGCAGGCCCCAACTCCTTTCTACTGATTTCATTGGATCTTTGCTACAGAATCAGTACTGTCTAGCACCTGTGCTGTACCTAACAGGTTCTCTGTACTCTTTTAATGCACCCACAACAGATGACCACCTTAATAACACATCGGTATCAACATAAGCACTAGCACAAGTTAGCTTCACTGGTGCATCAAAAAGTTCAAATGCATGAGAACAAGGAGTCAGTTCTAGTGCACTGTTGTGCAGGGGATGCCAGTCAGAGCTCTAATAAGCTTATGTGGGGATACCCCTTTTCATGTTTTTTTCCTGTTGACATCTAAAAGTAGATGTGATATAGTGCCTAACCATAAATAGTCGGCTAAATGGTGTTCCTGAGCTTTCTTCTCATTGTTAGGACCCATTCACATGACGGTATGGACGCTGATTAACTTACAGCAAAAGATAGGATATGTCTAGAGATGAGCGAACGTGTTCGAAACAAACACTGTACCGCCCGGCTCCCCTGCGCTCGCATGGGCGCAGGCAGCCGCTTCCGTCCTCCTGAGCCAAGCGGTACAGTGCTCGTTTCGAGCACTTTCGCTCATCTCTAGATATGTCCTATCTTTTGCTGTGTGGAAGCATGGATCTGAAGCCCACTGAAACACCTGGAAGCCCTTCTGTGGGCTTTTGGGTCCATGCCTCCACACAGCAAATGATAGGACATGCCGTATTTTGCAGACTGCACCCCCATTCAAGTCAATGGATCCACACCACAATACGGAGTTCACATGGCCATATGGTCATGTGAATGGGCACCTACAGTTATACTCATTAGTGTGGTACATACTTTGTCTCTCAGCCTCCATAATGATGGTGTTTCTATGGTTTGGACAGTTCAATGTAAGATTGAAGATCTCCTAAGGTAAAGTATGCAGATGACAGGGAATTGTGCTGATGAGCAGCCTAATAAGCAGCTTTTACTTTTCCGTAGTTTAAAAGAGACATCTAAATGTTCTGAGATCTAGCTATTTTATCCTTGAGGAGGGCAACACATTTTTAATTTTCCTTAAAACATTATATGGTGCCATTTGAATAAACCTCAGCAATCCTCCAGACCTGAGATGTATACCTGACATGGCTTCTGCCACTGGTTAATGGAGGTGCCTACTTCTACATGTTTTAAAATGTATTTTACAATATGATTTCAGATCAGACAAAACTCAGTCCACTTGTCATCAAATCCTTGCTTAATATGTGTCTGTTCCCTCACTCTTCAAAAAGAAATAGAATCGGAAGATCTTAGTAGGCAGCAAGCAAAAATATGTTCATTATTATTATTAATAATAACCAATTTTCAAACAATACCCTATTCTCACACTACTAAGCAAAAATACATTTTAGTATGAAAAGAGCCTAAATGAGCCAGTAGGGGTCCTGTAGCTGTGTCATCCATATTCAAATAGGCAATATTCTTCTCTGTGGCAGTAGCGATACGCATCCAGCATACAACGGTGACTGTAGTCCACCTCCAACTTATATAATTAGAACAACAGGAACAATGTAACATTTACTGATTCTGTCTAATATTTGGACAGTATAAACTCAGACCGGTTAGTCTAAAGATATACCAAATTTATTACAGGGGCTTATGCTGAATGATACATTTGGTGCTTCTTATAAGATGCTTCACACTTTTATCTAACTTTCATCGGCAATTGGTTGGCTTCCTGTGCACCAACAATTTGGATCATGACTCGTTTAAAGCCTAAACCCCTTTCTGCTTAGGTATGCACCTTTTTCTTTAAAGAGGTTCTCCTTGATTTTGATTTTGATTGCCTGCCCTCAGGATAGGTCAGACCCCCGCTGATCTGATATTGATCACCTATCTTGAGGATAAGCCATCAATATCAAAATCTCAGAGAACCACTTTAAGCCATGTCCCCTTTTTGAAAAAAGCGCAAAATGTGTCTAAAGCACATAATAAATGTGATGGAGGACATTTTTGCCAGTTTTGTGTACAAATTGAGCCACAATTCTGGCACATTTATCATAGTAAGTCTCCCCTAATGAATTAAAATCTCCGAACATGTTTTGCCATAGAATCAGCATCTTCTGGGTAATCAGGCTTTAGCACTACTAATGTCATTTAAAGCATATATTACCAGTATGTAACCTTGTATGATGTTGCAACAATTGCTTTTTTTAAAGTCTTTATACTATGGACTTTATACTATGCAAAGTTTTGAATATTGACTATAAAGGCACGTTGACACTGGCGTTTTGCGGGTACTATTTAATGAAGCTGCCAGTTGAGGACCTGTGAGGCGTCTATTTCTCAAACTAGAGACTCTAATGTACTGTACTTGTCTTGTTGCTCAGTTGTGCAGCGGGGCCTCCCACTTCTCTTTCTTCTCTGGTTAGAGCCTGTTTGTGCTGTCCTCTGAAGGGAGTAGTACACACCGTTGTAGGAAATCTTCAGTTTCTTGGCAATTTCTCGCATGGAATAGCCTTCATTTCTAAGAACAAGAATAGACTGTCGAGTTTCACATAAAATATCTCTTTTTCTGGCCATTTTGAGTGTTTAATCGAACCCACAAATGTAATGCTCCAGATTCTCAACTAGCTCAAAGGAAGGTCAGTTTTATAGCTTCTCTAACCAGCAAAACTGTTTTCAGCTGTGCTAACATACTTGAACAAGGGTTTTCAAGGGTTTTCTAAACATCCATTAGCCTTCTTACACAGTTAGCAAACACAATGTACCATTAGAACACTGGAGTGATGGTTGCTGGAAATGGGCCTCTATACACCTATGTAGATATTGCATTAAAAACCAGACGTTTGCAGCTAGAATAGTCATTTACCACATTAACAATGTATAGAGTGTATTTCTGATTAATTTAATGTTATCTTCATTCAAAAAAATTGCTTTTCTTTCAAAAATAATTAAATTTCTAAGTGACCCTAAACTTTTGAACGGTAGTATATATATATATATATATATATATACACACAAAACAAATCAATGCATGAGAAATAAAAAGAAAAAACAATGCACGATAATAAATAAAATAATTGAAAACATAATCTAAAACAATAGAGTTATGCAAATTGATCATGGAAAGTTGTGTACTTATATAGTGTGAATGTATTGATAAGTAAGAAAAAGACACAGAGTGAGTGAATGTGTGGTGAGATGATAAATTAATATATAATATCCAACAAGAGTAAGAACTAATGAAATAATGTAATGTATAATTAAAAACATAAAATGATGCGAAAATGTGAATCATGGAGCGATAATGAAAATAAATAAAAATAAAAAATGAAAACATGAATTCATGGGTGTGTAATGTCCAGCGCAAGTGACAAAAATGTGAAAAAGTAAATATACAGTTAAAAATATAAAATTCATAAAAAACTTGAAACTTTAAATAAAAAGGTAATAAGTGTGAATGAATGATAATGTGAACAAAAAGAAAACGTGAAAAGACAGAGAAAAATATAAAATCATGAAAAAATATATGATGATGGACAAGTTATCAATAAAAAATAGAAAAATGTGAAAAGAATTGACAAAAAAAATGTGTGAACAAAAAAAATGTGTGAACAAAAATAATAAAGTGCGTGAAATTTTTTTTTTAAACTGTAAAAAACCGACACAGCTGAATCGTATAAATAGCCTGTAAAAGATAACAAAAACAAAATTTAATATAATCAGCAGAAATAGCATCAATACAAACCCCAATGGCTATGACCCAACAAATTACAAAAGCAATCATATAGATAATACAGAAAAAATTAAAACAACATAAAAACAACAAAGAGTATTAATTTAGAAATGACGCAAACTGTACTTTATCATTGAGGCCACGCAGTATCTGTGTTTTTAATTTAATTATCCAAGTGCACTCAACTTGTTCCAAACGTCGAAAAAGATCACCACCTCTTGAGCCTAAGGAAACTTTGGAAAAAAAAATAAGATTAAAAAGTCATACACACCCAAGATGGTATTAATAAAAGCTACAGATCAGTTATGGGGGTCAGCATATGATGATGAAAAGTTTTTCTGGAGTTTTTTTCAGTATTAAAACATAAGAAAAACTATATAAATTGGTACTGTATCATTGTAATCATACTGACCCATAGAATGAAGGTAACAGGTTAGTTTTACTGCATAGGGAACACTGTAATTCCCATCTATTAAACAGAAAGATGCGCAGATTGTGGTACAAAGATCTAATTTACCATTTTATACGCCTGTTTTAGGCATTGAAAATGGTCTAAATGTAAGACAGCTAGGAAGCTTTCTTACATTTAGAGGCGGTGGTGTATCCACCGATGTTATGAAGAGTCCTGCACCTGTACATAACTCCGATGGATTAACCCCCAGGTATAGGGCTTATTAAGACCAGTGTCTAAAACGCCAGTCTTAATAAATGTGCCCCAAAGTCCCTAAAACTTGATTTTATTGTAAATCCATAATAGCAAGTCACAGCATAGTGGCGACTAGAGATGAGCGAGCATACTCGTCCGAGCTTGGTGCTCGTTCGAGTATTAGGGTACTCGTAAGTGCTCGCTGCTCGGACGAGTATCTCGCCATGCTCGAGGAAATGGCAACTTCCGCATCGTGCTTTTTTGGCGCCTATAAACACAGCCAATCACAAGCCAGGAGACTCTACGGTACAACTAGCATCACGTGGGGCCCTTACATGTCGATAGCAGGGGTTGGCTGGCCTGATCAGGTGACCCTGGAATATACTAGTGACTGGCCGCGGTGCTCGGCTCAGATGCCGTCTGGATGTCGTTAGGGCGTTTCAGGGAGAGTGTTAGGGCCTGCATTTAGTTCTCTGTAAGGCAGGAATCACCCACAAAGAACCCAACAGACCTTCTAAGCGCTAGAAGACATTATTTTTTTGTCTCCTGGCTTGGCTGACTAGCTGGCACTAGTAGTGCAGCTATCGCCATATATAACCCCCCCTTTTTTTTTTTAATGTTATATCTCAGTGATACAAATCCATTGCACACAGCAGTGTGGAACCATTCTGTGTGTCACAGTTCAGTGCACTCACTATTTTCTGTCCAGGTGACACTTTCTGTACGTCACTTAATACAACCAAGTGTTTTGCTGCCTGTCACGTGTATAGCTTCATCCCAAAAATCTCTGTGCGACATTTGTCTGGGTCGCAGTCTAAATAGCCACCGTCAGTAGGGTGTCAGTTAGCTCTACGATAGTTTCTGCACGTCACGTTCCAAAAAAAACAAAAATCCAAAACAAAATATTCAAAAAAATTTAGTTTTTTTGTTGTTTTAGCTCAGTGATACAAATCCATTTCACACAGCTGCGTGTAACCTTTCTGTGTGTCACAGTTCAGCACACTCACTCCAATCCGTATATTCTGTCCAGGTGACACTTTCTGTACGTCACCGAATACAAACAAGTCATTTGCTGCCTGTCACGTATATAGCTTGATCCTAAAAATCTCTGTGCGACATTTGTCTGGGTCGCAGTCTAATAGCCACCGTCAGTAGGGTGTCAGTCAGCTCTACGATACTTTCTGTACGTCACGTTCCAAAAAAAACAAAACTAAAAAAAAAATATATAAAAAAAATTAGTTGTATTTGTTGTTTTAGCTCAGTGATACAAATCATTTTCACACAGCTGCGTGGAACCTTTCTGTGTGTCACAGTTCAGCACACTCACTCCAATCCGTATATTCTGTCTAGGTGAAACTTTCTGTACGTCACGGAATACAACCAAGTCATTTGCTACCTGTCACGTATATAGCTTGATCCTAAAAATCTCTGTGCGACATTTGTCTGGGTCGCAGTCTAAATAGCCACCGTCAGTAGGGTGTCAGTCAGCTCTATGATAGTTTCTGCACGTCACGTTCCAAAAAAAACAAAACTACAAAAAAAATAAAAAAAAAGTATATAAAAAAAATTAGTTGTATTTGTTGTTTTAGCTCAGTGATACAAATCCATTTCACACAGCTGCGTGTAACCTTTCTGTGTGTCACAGTTCAGCACACTCACTCCAATCCGTATATTCTGTCCAGGTGACACTTTCTGTACGTCACCGAATGCAACTAAGTCATTTGCTACCTGTCACGTATATAGCTTGATCCTAAAAATCTCTGTGCGACATTTGTCTGGGTCGCAGTCTAAATAGCCACCGTCAGTAGGGTGTCAGTCAGCTCTACGATAGTTTCTGCACGTCACGTTCCAAAAAAAACAAAACTACAAAAAAAATAGAAAAAAAAATATATAAAAAAAATTAGTTGTATTTGTTGTTTTAGCTCAGTGATACAAATCCATTTCACACAGCTGCGTGTAACCTTTCTGTGTGTCACAGTTCAGCACACTCACTCCAATCCGTATTTTCTGTCCAGGTGACACTTTCTGTACGTCACTTAATTAAACCAGACTGAACAAGTTTGTGGGTTTCAGTACACCAGGCCCGTTTATTTATTTATTTTATATCATACACTTATATACAGAAAATGTTGAACCCCAGGGCTAAGGGTCGAGGACAAGGGCGTGGGCGTGGGCGTGGGCATTCAATTATTGCAGGGGGCAGAGGCCGTGGTCCTGGGCAGGGTGAGACAGTACCTGCTGATGAGGGAGCTGTGGAACGCCGCAGAGCTACACTCCCTAGCTTCATGTCTCAACTTACAGGGACACGTGGTAGAGGACTGTTGAAACCACAACAGTGCGAACAGCTGATCTCGTGGATTGCGGACAATGCTTCAAGTAATTTATCCACCAGTCAGTCCTCCACGCAGTCCACCCACGTTACCCAAGGAAGCACTCCTCTGGCTCCTCCACCTCAAACTCCTATCCCCCAGTCTGCCCCCTCCCAGGAAAATTTGGAATGCGATCCGGCATACTCTGAGGGACTGTTTTCTGGACCCTTCCCAGAGTCACAAACCACTTCTCAGGTTGCTGCTGACCTCGTTCCCAATGCCCAAGTTTTCCAACTGTCGCAGTCTGTGGGTAATGATGATGATGATGACAATGTTGAGTTAGTGGAAGAAGTTTGTAAAGAGGTGTCAGACGATGAGGAGACACGGTTGTCAAACAGTGGTGAAGTTGTTGTTAGGGGAGGAATTCCGTGGGGGGAGCAGACTGAGGAATCGGAGGATGACAAGGTGACTGACCCAAGCTGGGTTGATATGCCCGAGGGAAAGACAGTGCTTCTGAGGCGGAGGCGAGTGCTGCACCACAACAGGTTGTAAGAGGCAGCAGTGTTGCCAGAGGGAGAAGCAGGGCCAGAGCTGGTGCATCAGCAGCAACTGTTTCACGTAGTGAAGCTCCCGTGGCGAGGCTTAGATGTTCGCAAGTCTGGAGGTTCTTTAAAGAAGTGAGGATGACCGACGGACTGTGGTGTGCAACTGTGCCACACCAGGATCAGCAAGGGGTGCCACCACTACTAGCCTAACCACCACCAGCATGCGCAGGCATATGAGTGCTAAACACCCCACTCAATGGAACCAAGGCCGTTCACCACCTCCTGCGGGTCACACCACTGCTCCTTCCCCTGTGTCACTCGCTGCCTCTGCTAGTCAACCC
>ONZH01006290.1:0-54871 GCA_900303285.1 Rhinella marina | reverse complement strand
TTTAGACGGTCACCTCAACCAGCAGGCCCTCAACCATAATGTTTTGGACGATCAGCTGACCAGCTGGCCCTCAACCATAATGTTTTAGACGGTCAGCTCAGCGGCATGTCACCTATAAAGTTTTAGACGGTCAGCTCAGCGGCAGGTCCAGAACCATAATATTTTAGACAGTCAGCTCACCAGCAGGCCCTCAACCATAATGTTTTGGACGATCAGCTAACCAGCTGGCCCTCAACCATAATGTTTCAGACAGTCAGCTCAGCGGCATTTCACCCATAATGTTTTAGACGGTCAGCTCAGCAGCATGTCACCCATAATTTTTTAGACGCTCAGCTCAGTAGCATGTCATCCATAATTTTTTAGATGGTTGGCTCAGCAGCAGCGTGTCACCCCTATTGTTTTTGAGTGTCAGCAGCAGGCCATCAATCATAAGTTTTCAAGGGTCTGATGCCCTCCTTTATGTGTAATAAAGGGGGTATTGGAGTGCTTGTTGCTTGTAATTTTTGGCAGCCCTATCACTTTGTGCATAGGCTTTATGAGTGTAGGAATCCCACATCATGAACAATTGTACCACAATGTGAATGAGGCCCTTCTTTATGTTATATACTGGTTGTATCGGAGTGCCTCTTCCTTGTAATTTTTGGCAGCACTTGCGCTTTACGTACAAGTAAATATATTTTTCCTAACAATATTTCCTCTAAAATCGATGATATCTTCTGTTTTTGGGGGTATTATTATCATTGCGTAAAAGTGGCGTAATAGTCGGACATCATCGTTAATAGCAGCGACTTGGGTGTCCAAGATGCATCCAGACATCCTCCCCATGCTGTTCTCTAACCATTTCTGTGTTGTTTCAACCATTTTCTCACGTTTCCCTATGAACCAGACACCCTCCCCTCTGCAGAGCAGGGGGTGCCTGGTCTTTATGTGTCCTTTATGTGTAATAAAGGGGGTATTGGAGTGCATGTTCCTTGTAATTTTTGGCAGCCCTATCACTTTGTGCATAGGCTTTATGAGTGTAGGAGTCCCACATCATGAACAATTGTACCACAATGTGAATGGGGCCCTCCTTTATGTTATACTAGCTGAAGGACCCGGCTTCGCCCCGGGTATATTTAATTTATTTCATTTACTGTTTGTGTGTGTGTCGTTAAAAGATATCGAGAGTGACCTCTACAGTGCCAGCCCCTTTAACAGTGACCTCTACAGCTGCCTGCCCCTTTAAAAAGTGACCTCTACAGCAGCCCGTCCCTTTAACAGTGACCTCTACAGCTGCCCGCCCCTTTAACAGTGACCACTACAGCAGCCTGCCCCTTTAATAGTGACCTCTACAGCTGCCCGCCCCGTCTTCACCCCAGAAAGCCAGACCTCACCGGCCATTCCCCCAAACGTGAAACAGCGCCCCCAGTTCCCATGAAGACACACCCCTACACATGAGGCCTCGCCCCCCTGTCTCCGTGAAGACACGGAGGAGAAGCTGTCTGAGTGTGAGCTACTGAAAGGGTGGACATCCCTGCGTCCGTCCAGGCACTGCGTCGGACGGAGAACAGGTAGCCAGAAAACTGGACTGTCCAGCCTAAAGCAGGACATCTGGCTACCCTAACATCAGCCTGCCCCTAGGGTAGCCAGAGGTCTTGTTTTAGGCTGGACAGTCTGGCTTTCAGACTCCCTGTCCTCTGTCATGCGCAGGGCCTTTATAGACACAAGGATGTCCTTTTGAACAGCTCACTCTCAGCAGCAGCACTGTGCAGTCTAAGCAATGAGCTGCAGGGAGAAAGTCACCCTCCCCCCACCCCTGCAGCTGACAGAAGGTGATTTTTACCTATATTTTTAATCCAGGTCAAATGCGGCATGGGAGGGGCGTGGCCTGACTGAGTCACGGGCGTGACTTAGTGGGATCTGGGGGTGGTGCTTTTAAGTCCTTTTTTTGACGGTGGCCTGAATTACAGGTCGATGCCAAAGTAATTTAGGAGGAAGGTGGGTAGCAGTGGAAGAAAACATCTTTTATTACTACTGAACGGTAAATATGTGAAATTTACATTATATGAGGTAATGATTGATGATGAGTTAGTCTAAAACATAAGTTATAGTTATGGTAACCGGAATACTCCTTTACCATTGTCTTCCACAGTGCTCTGCCTCTTTAATGCAGACCTACAGCAGTGAACTGGCTAGGTTGTCATAGAAACCTGGTGTGTGGAAACTGCCTGTGAGCTTCTATTGGCTGATAAGGGTCATGTGACCAGGCTATTATTGGCTAATGCATTTTTTTTTTAATATCTCAGGAACGGTACGTCCTGGAGAGCTGAAAACTGTTCTAAAACCTTCCCGGACACCTGATGTACATGTGTGCCAAATTTTGTGATTGTAGCTGCAGCGGTATGGATTCCTTTAGCGGACATACACACACACACACATACACTCAGCTTTATATATTAGATACTGGTTGTATCGGAGTGCCTCTTCCTTGTAATTTTTGGCAGCACTTGCGCTTTACGTACAAGTAAATATATTTTTCCTAACAATATTTCCTCTAAAATCGATGATATCTTCTGTTTTTGGGGGTATTATTATCATTCCGTAAAAGTGGCGTAATATTCAGACATCATCGTTAATAGAAGCGACTTCGGTGTCCAAGATGCATCCAGACATCCTCCCCATGCTGTTCCCTAACCATTTCTGTGTTGTTTCAACCATTTTATTACGTTTCCCTATGAACCACACACCCTCCCCTCTGCAGAGCAGGGGGTTCCTGGTCTTCTCCCATTGACTTCTATTATACTCGGGTGCTCGGCCGAGCACTCGAGCACCACCTAGTGTTCGGCCAGAACACCCGAGCATCGCAGTGCTCGATCATCACTAGTGGACATCCCTGTGTCTGTCCAGGCCCTGCGCCGGACGGTAGACATGCAGGGAGTTTGAATTCCAGACTCTCCAGCCTAAAACTGGACCTCTGGCCACCCTAGGGGCAGGCTGATGTTAGGTTGGCCAGATGTCCGGCTTTAGGCTGGACAGTCTAGTTTTCTGGCTCCCTGTTCTCTGTCCGGCGCATGTGGCCTCATGTTTAGTGGTGTGGCTTCATGGGGACCAGGGGTGCTGCTTCACGTTTGGAGGAATGGCCGGTGAGGTCCGGCTTTCTGGGGTGAAGATAGTGGCCACCCTAGCTGCTGTGGAGGTCACAGTTAAAGGGGAGGGTGCTGTGGATGTTTCTGTTAAGGGGCGGGCAATGTAGAGGTCACTCTCGATATCTTTTAACGGCACACACACAAACATTAAATGAAATAGATTAAATATACCTGGGCGAAGCCGGGTCCTTCAGCTAGTATATATAGTTAAGGATATTTGGATGGGTGGATGAAATTTCAGGATGAACCTAAAATGCTCTCTATCCTTTACAGGTGAGCTTAACAAATCAAATATCCCTAACTTTTTGGGAGTAGTGTGTCCACTATGCGGGACATTATTCCAGATGGGGGTCACTGTGGGGGACATTATTACAGATGAGGGCCACTATGGGGGGCATTATTACTGCAGAGGTCACTATGGAGAACATTATGTACCACCATAGGGGACATTACTACTGGTGGGGGCCACTATGAGGGACATTATTACTGCTGGGAGCCACCATGGGAGACATTATTACTGCTGAGGCCACTATAGGGGGCCTTTATTATAGATGGGGGTCATTATTACAGATGAGGGCCACTATGGGGGACATTTTTATTGCTGGGGGCCATTATGGGGGACATTATGTGTACTGAGGGCACTGCAGGGGTTGAAAGACCAATGAAATTCATCAGTTTTTCATGGCTATTTTAACGGCCATGAAAAACAGAAACAAAACAGCCACTAAGAACGGACAGATGGCCAGAAAATGGATGCACAAATAGTTGAAAAATGGCCTTGACCAAACTGACATGTGTGGACATTTTTTTCACTCGTGTGTGTATATAGCATTACATAAACAGACAATTGTGAAGACAAACTTCAGTTTGTCCCCTGTTGATAAATCAGGGCCAAAGTTCACTGTACATCTTAAACAGAATCTTAAACATTTCTAATGCTTTTCAAGTAGTAGTGGACTGGAGTTTCCAAACTAAAATGTTTCACTTTGAAATTAGAGAGGGGAAAGCAACGCACATACAGTAGGTAGGACCGCTGTGGAAATGGTGAAGAATGACTCATTTAGTGGTGCTCACCTTGTGGGGTTGTGCTAGGAGTGCAACCCCCCCGAAGTTGCGTGTAGTCAGTGATGCTGATGTAGCCAGGCTTGATCCCTCAGGCACTACGTGCTCTTAACCCTTTCGCGCCCAGAGGTTTTTTCGGTTATGCATTTTCGTTTTGCGCTCCCTGCCTTCAAACAGCCATAAGTCTTTTATTTTTCTGTTCACATAGCTGTATGAGGGCTTATTTTTTGCGGGACAAGTTGTACTTTCCAACGCCACCATTTAATATTGCATATGGTGTAGTGGGAAGCGGGAAAAAAATTCCAAACCGGGTGAAATTGCAAAGAAAACGCTATTCCGCTACAGTTCTACGGGTTTCTTATTTACAGCGTTCGATGTTCATTAAAACTGATCCGCTACTTTCATTCTACTGGTCAGTACGAATCCGGCAATACCTAATATGTATAGTTTTTCCTGCGTTTTCATAGTGATAAAATAATTAGAAAGTTGCCTTTTTTTTTTTTTTTTCCTTGTCAAATCTTGACCCCTATAACTTTTTGGTATTTATGTGTACAGAGCTGTATGGGGGCTCATTTTTTGCGGGACGATCTGAAGTTTTTATTGATACCATTCTGGGGTGTGTATGACTTTTTGATCACTTTTTATTTAATTTTTTTTAGAAAAAAAAAGTGACAAAAAACGGCAAATCGCCATTTGGATGCTTTTTTCCGCCACACAATTCGCCGTATTGGAATTTTTTTTTATATTTTAAAAGTACGGGTGTTTTCGGTCATGGTGATACCCATGATGTCTATATTTATTGTTATTTAGGTATTTATTTTTTAATTATACGGAAAGGGGGGTGATTTGAACTTTTATATCTTTTTTATTTTTTATATAATTTTTTTACATTTTTTTTAAATTTTTTTTTACTATTTGAAAGGTCAAATATGGGCTGATATATTGTGGCTTTTTTTTTTTTTCTTTATGAGCAATCATGGATTTTATAGACTCAGAAATCCATGAATTGCTCATTTCTTATCCTGGCCTGCCATCTAGTGGCCAGAATAAGAATTGCACTTTGAAAACTGTAATCCTCACCAGCGAGGATTACAGTTTTCATATGGTGTACAGACACCCCGATTGGCCACACGGGGTGTCTGTACACCACCCGGAAGCGAATGCTTCCGGGTTGAGACACAACTAGATGCCGTGATCACGGCATCTAGGCTTCCAGGAAGACGCCACCGATGGCGGTAAGTAGCGGCAAGTCTCTGCTGTTAGAAACAGCAGAGACTTGCCGGCCATGACGCCCGCCGCACCCGCGAGCGGGCGTCATGTGCCCGCATCGCCCCAGTGCCGTACATGTACGGCGCTGGGCGCGAAGGGGTTAAGAACTGTGTTAAGAAGTTGAAATGGAATGAGCTGTGTGCAGTCAGGTAAGATCGAATCTAAGTATTCTTTTAAAAGGTATTGTCAAGGTTGGGGTACACAGAAAGGGAGATGTGATCCCTGCGCTCACCCCAACCCCTGTCCCTGCCTAATTGCCTCCGTATCCTAGGCGATACGGCGACAACCACGAGGACTGCAATTACTCTTGACTAGGTGCAGGGAAAAGGGAAGACAAACAGAGACGAACAAAACACAGAAGAATCGTCAGCTAGCCGTGTCAGAAACCAGAGATAACGTCAGTACAAAATCGGAAGACGGTAGAGTAGTCAGATACAAGCCAAGGGTCAAATCAGCAGTCAGGATACACAATACAACGCAAGCAGGAATAGCAAGGAATTGCAAAAACCAGCAAGGAGCAGAGAGAAAGATAGGTATATAAGCAGGAAGATATCCCACCCCCAGGTTCTGAATGGACCACATTCAGAGAAGCCACTCAGCCCAGCACCTGAGTATTAACCCTGAGTAGACAAACCAAACATGAAGCTGGGCGTTGGCTCTAAAACAACCCACAGTGTGAACATGGTTCAAGGCAAGGCGTAGGCACTAAACAGAAACACACAAAAACTCAGAATACCAAGCAAAACATAGAACCTATGTTCTCCGATGACCAGACCTGACAGGTATCTTTATTAAAGTTGGTTTCTTTTACAGGTGACACGTTTTGGGACACATCGGACCCTATATGAGACCAAGAAACATTATTTCATATTTATATATTACTAACAAAATAACACAAATTCGCACAGGTTAATTTTCTTTGTTTTTGTTTGTGGTTAAAAGATATCCAGTGACCTCCATAACAGTGTCATCTACAGTGTCCCCATAGCAGTGACATCCATGGTGGCCTTATAACAATGGCATCCAGTGTCCTCATAACAGTGACAACCACAGTGCTCCCATAACAGTGACATCAACAGCGCACTCATAACAGTGACATCCATAGTGGCACCATAACAGTGACATCCACAGTGTCCCCATAACGGTGACATCCACAGTGGCACCATAACAATCAGTATGACATCCACAGTGGCTCCATGACAGTGACATCCACAGTGCTCCCATAGCAGTGACATCCATGTTGGCCTTATAACAGTGGCATCCGGTGTCCCCATAACAGTGACAACCACAGTGCTCCCATAACAGTGACATCCACAGTGGCACCATGACAATCAGTATGACATCCACAGTGCCTGCTTAACAGTGCTCCCATTACAGTAACATACACAGAGTCTTCATAACAGTGACATCCACAGTCACCTATAATATTAGTGTGAACGGCGACAGTGGGCCAAAACAGTGACATCCAGAGTGTTCCCATAACAGTGACATCCACAGTGCCCCAATAACAGTGACATCCACAGTGCCCTGATAACAGTGACATCCACCGTGCTCTCATATAAGAGTGGCATCCACAGTGTCTATATAACAGTAACATCCACAGTGCCCCAATAACACTGACATCCACAGTGCCCCCATAATGGTGGACATTCACAGTGCCCTTATTAACAGTGACATTTACAGTGCCCCCATTAACAGTGAAAATTACAGTGCCCACATATAACAGTGACATCCACAGTGCCCCAATAACAGTGATATCCACAGTGCCCCAATAACAGTGATATCCACAGTGTTCCAATAACAGTAATGAGAATTGTGACATCCACTGTACTCCCATAACAGTAATGATGACATACAGAGTGATCTCAAAACAGTGACCTCCACAGTGTCCCTAGTCCCAGGCGAAGACTGAAAGACAGTGACCTCCAGAGTTCCCCATCCCCTTAACTGTGACTTCTACAGTACTTCACTCTATAACAATAATCTCCATATCAGCCCGAACCCTTAACTGTGACCTCCACAGCAGTCCACCCCCTTAACTGTGACCTCCACAGAACCCCACCCCTTAACACTGACCTTTACAGAGGCCGCCCCTTTACACTGACATTCACAGTGGCCCATCCCCTTAACAATGACCTCCACAGAGCCCCGCCCCTTCACAGTGACCTCCACAGCACCCCCCAACTGTGACCTCCACAGCAGCCCGCTTCTTTAAGTGACCTCCAAAGAACCCCACCCTTAACACTGATCTACATAGAGGCCCACCCCTTTACAGTGACCTCCACAGCACCCGCCCCTTAACTGTGACCTCCACAGCACCCTGCCCCTTAACATTGACCTCTACAATGGACTACCCTCTTAACTGTGACCTCCAAAGAACCCTACCCCTTAACACTGATCTACACAGAGGCCCGCCCCTATACAGTGACATTCACAGTGGCCCTCCCCCTTAACAGTGACCTCCACAACGCCTCACCCCTTCATGGTGACCTCCACAGTAGCCAGCCCCTTAACAGTGACCTCTTCAGTGGCCTCCTCCTTAACAGTGACCTCCACAGCACTACACCCCCTTAACAGTAACCAGAGGAGTTTTGTTATGGAAACCTGATGTAAAACTGTGTGTATGTCAAGACTGATGGACCTGCGACCTTCTATTGACCAATAAGAGTCATGTGACTATGTGTATGGCAGTTACAATATGACTAAAGGATCTAATAGCTTCTATTGGCCAATAAGGGTCATTATTTGTTAATATCTCAAGAACAGTACATCCTAGAGAGCTGAGACCTTTATGAAAACCTTCCTGGACACCTGATGTACCTATGTGCCAAATTTGGTGCAGATCGGTCCAGTCATTTGGCTGTGCTTAATGAACAGACAGACAAAAGACAGACAGAAATTCATTTTTATAAATATAAGAGTTAAAAAAAATACCGTTTTCCAGCAGAAATTCATTTACTTTAGAAAATCTGTGTGAACTAATTTAAATAACCCATTTTCAATAGCTAAATACAATCCCATCTTTACTGAGACAAAACCTCCTGAGTCATGCAGTGTGATCACAAAAATAATCCCACAAACCTTAACTCCTAATACGATAGATTGAATATACAACATGGTGCTTTGTGTTCAGGTAAAATTAAATTTCAGATGCCCTAGAAATGTAACTTTGTCAACACTGGCACTCATAGGCCTTCTCTGACAGAGACACACTGGAGCAGTACTTTATACACATCACGGATACAATATAACATTCCAATTTCTGGCTTTCTTAATGTGACGTCAATTTCCTTAACCTGATAGCAACCATGGATTGTACATGAACAGCGTGTGGTTCCGGGATTTAATCCGTAGCACTGTACACGTATGTTACAGGTTTAAAGCTCCTGCAATCCAGCAGTAATGGGTCGGGTTCCTCGGTGTCTAAGACTGCCAGGGACCCCAAAGAGAAGACAGAAACATATATTAACCCTTAGACTCGCAAAAATCACTGCTGTGCCCAGGTGCCGGATCCCTGCTGAATGCGCCAGCATCGGTGAAAACACCGTTGCCGGCGCATTAACCCTTCATGTGCCGCGGTCAGCGCTGACCGCGGCACATGTGGTGTGCGGGAGTAAATGAATTCAGGATGGCGAGCAGGGGGGCCATCGGGTCCCCACGCTGCTGTGACGGGGACCCGATGGCTCGGATAGCAGCCCGATGCCTTCCTTAGGCATCGTGGCTGCTATCCCTGCGTGCCTGTGCGATCCAGCCCCCTGGATCGCACAGGAAGCAACTGTAAGTGTATTACACTGAGTAATACACTGACAGCCAATGCATTACAATACAAAAGTATTGTGATGCATTGTAAAGGGGATCAGACCCCCAAAAGTTAAATAAAGTGGAAAAAAAAGTTAAAAAATAAAGTTTCCTAAAAAAAATAATAATAAAAGTTTCAAGTAAAAAAAAAGCCATTTTCCAAAAAAATTTTAAAAAAAGTTTAAAAAAATTGTAAAAAAAAAAGGTAAAAAAAGAAAGATAAACATATCACGTTATCCACCCTGCCAGGTGAATGCAGTAAAAAAAAACAAAAAAAAAGTGCCAAAACAGACATTTTTTGGTCACCTTCTCTTACAAAAAGTGTAATAGCAGGCGATCAAAAATCATACCCTACCTGAGACAATCGCCCGAAAAATAAAAAAAATATGGCTCTCTGAAAATGGCAACACAAAAAAAGATTTTATTCTGTTCAAAAATAAATCTAAAGTGTAAAACTTTACACAAATAAACAAGTTACACATATTGGGTACCGCCGCGTCCGTAACAACCTACTCTATAAAAATATTACATGAGATGGCCCCCCAGGCGAATGCTGTAAAAAATAAAAAATAAAAACTATGCCAAAACAACCATTTTTTCCCTCTTGCCTCACAAAAAGTGTAATAGCAGGCGATCAAAAAGACGTATTTATCCCAAAATGGTACCAATCAAACCGTCATCTTATCCCGCAAAAATGATACCCTACCTGAGACAATCGCCCGAAAAAATAAAAAAATATGGCTCTCTGAAAATGGCAACACACAAAAAAAAGATTTTATTCTGTTCAAAAATAAATCTAATGTGTAAAACTTTCCAAAAATAAAAAAGTTAGACATATTGGGTATCACCGTGTCTGTAACAACCTACTCTATAAAAATATTACATGAGATGGCCCCCCAGGCGAATGCTGTAAAATTTTTTTTTAAAAACTATGCCATAACAGCCATTTTTTTCACCTTGCCTCACAAAAAGTGTAATACCACACGATCAAAAAGGCGTATGTACCCCAAAATGGTACCAATCAAACCGTAATCTCGTCCCGCAAAAAATGAGCCCCCACATAAGACAATAACTCAAAAAAATAAAAATCAATGGCTCCCGCAAACCAATCCATCAAAATCTGTGTTGTAAAATCCATATGGCACTCCTTCTGTTCTGAGTGCCCCCACAGCAGTTTACCACCACATATGGGGTGTTGCCGCATTCAGGATAAAATGGGTAACAAATTATGGGGTGCTTGTCTCCTGTTACCCCTTGTGAAAATGAAAAATTTGGGGCTAAAGCAACATTTTATTGGAAGAAATGAAACTTTTAATTTTCACAGCCAAGTGTTTCAGTGTTTCCAAATTCCGTAAAACGCTTAGGGAGTCAAAGTGGCCAAGTACCCCCCTTAATATATTCTTTGAAGGATGTAGTTTCCAAAATGGGGTCACTTTTTGAGGGTTTCCACTGTAGGGGTACGTCAGGGTCTTTCAATTACAAAATGGTGCCTAAAAACCATTCTAGCAAAATCTGCCTCCAAAATCCGTATGGCGCTCCTTTCCTTCTGACCACTGCCACAAATCCATAGAGACGTTTACCACCACATATGGGGTATTTCTGTAAACTGCAGAATCAGAGTAATGTATATTGAGGTTTAGTTTGCTGTTAACCCTTGCTGTTTTGAGAAAGAAAAAAATTATTAACATGAATAATCTACCAAAAAAGTGCAAATTTTGAAATTTCACCTCCATTTTCCATTAATTCTTGTGGAACACCTCAAGGGTTAACAAAGTTTGTGACAGCAGTTTTTTTATAATTTTAGGGGTGTAGTTTCTAAAATGGGGTCATTTATGGGTGGTTTCCATTACGTAAGCCACTCAAAATCACTTTATATCTGAATTGGTGCTTAAAAAAATGGTTTTGGAAATTTTGTTGAAAATTTGAAAAATGGCTTCTAAACTTCTAAGCCCTCTAACGTCCCAAAAAAGTAAAATGACATTTATAAAATGATGCCAACATAAAGTATACATATGGGGAATGTAAAATAATAACTATTTTTGGAGGTATTACTATGTATTTTGAAAGTAGAGAAATTGAAATTTTCAAATTTTCAAATTTTTCAAAATTTTTGCTAAATTTAGTAATTTTTTTTTATAAAATAATAATTTCGCCACAAATTTACTACTATCGTGAAGCACAATATGTGACGAGAAAACCATCTTAGAATGGCCTGGATAAGTAAAAGCGTTCCAAAGTTATTACCACATAAAGTGACACATGTCAGATTTGCAAAAAACGGCCTGGGATTTGAGGTGAAAAGTGGCCCGGTACTGAAAGGATTAATACTTCTGCCTTTCTCGCTGGGTACCTATGCACTGAACCTAGAAGAGTAGTAGTGTAGAGGACAGGAGTGGTGGTTGTGGCACTGATGGTGGTTGTAGTACTCCTGGTGGCAGTTCTCCCTCTGATGCTCCCTGAACGTGCAGTGATAGGAAGGGCGCACCCTTTCTTCCCCTTGTGGCACAACCTAGTTTTGGAGCTCTATTGGTGTAGGTGTTTTTTGGGGTGCAAGGAAGGTCTTGAATGGTGGCAGACAGTACAATATTGAAGCAATGCAGGTGTTTGTGCATGCAATGATAAGACCATTTTCTGAGGTAACAGATGGACTGTTTTACAGAACTTCATCAGTCTACAAATACACGTGCTGGCAGAGGTAGGCACAGTTCTTATCATACATGTTGCATAGGCAGCTTTCCCAAGGCTGTATATAGCATAAAGTCCCCTCTGATTTCTTCTCCAAACAACCTGTGTAATGCTCTCGATTTGGCCTAGGCGTGCAATTTCTCACTCACATTATGTCTATATCTCTACAGTACCCACCTCGGAGTGCAGTACTTCAAACAGATGGACAGTTTTTCTCTTAAGTATGGTAAGGGCCCTGAGTTTTATCATCCTAACCAAGATGCAGGGTAGTCTATATCGAAAGTGCATGAGTTACCTTCTCTGGCAAATATTCAGCACTCTCCCTTTATGACTGTTAAACATTCTGTTAGGCACAACACTTCTTTTTCCTCAGAGGCTGGCAATTGTTACGAAAATGAAATCCTTGTCTGCTCCTCACAGATACAAGATCCACACTACAAAGCAGTCTCCTAGCTAGATGAATGGGGACATAACCAGCCCCAGCAATCACAGAGCTAATGATCCACGGGGGTAGCTAGTTCACTGTCTCTCTCCCATACACAACTTTTGGGATAGGAAGACACATAAGCCAAACACAATAACCCCTTATATAGTGGGCCACCAGCACCCTGCTTATTTAATGTAAACCATCCCCAAAGCTTCTTGCCACAAAGATCTTGATCATCTGAAAAACAGACAGAGCATTCATGCGTGCTCAATTTTTGTTTCCATTCTTGCACTCTCCTGTCTTCCTCCTCCCCACAGTAAGGTATACACATAACAGTAGTGCCATTGCATGGGTGTCAAGGACTGTAGTAATCTTAAAGATTGGGACTTGGAGACAATGGTCCTTTAAAGGGGCAAAGTCCATAACAGTCCATAATTATGTAAATAATGGCAATAGTAGTCCATAAAACTAACATGAACTCAGATTGTGGAGTTCAAACAAACGCAAGGGGCTTACAGACCTAAGTCCATTCCTGGGTACTGTTCTTGAACTCACAGAGGGCTTAGATGGATAAGTCCTACTCCAGGCACAATTCTTTAACCAGTACAAATGGCATAAAACAGTAATGGAGTCTCTGGGAGAGTCCATAAGGCTTCTTTCACACAAGCGTGACGGATTAGGTCAGGATGCGTTCAGGGTGCATTTAGGAAAACTCGCACCATTTTGCAAGCAAATTCAGTCAGTTTTGTCTTCGATTGCGTTCATTTTTTTCCGTGCAGGTGCAATGCGTTTTGATGCGTTTTTCACGCGCGTGATAAAAAACTGAAGGTTTACAAACAACATCTCTTAGCAACTATTTGTAAAAAACGCATTGCATCCGCACTTGCTTCTAGATGCAATGCATTTTTCACTGAAGCCCCATTCACTTCTATGGGACCAGAGCTGCATGAAAAACGCAGAATATAGAACATGTTGTGTTCTTCATGCAACGCAGAACTGATGCGTGAAAAAAACACTCATGAATATACTTTTGCACAAAGTAAACCCTGACACTTGTGAAGGCTCTTTTTCTCTTATATTTACATATAGTCAAATGATTAAGGATAGCCTATCTTGCACTTTTGTCAAACCATTCTATATTAAGACATAACTTTTATTAAACCTCATGAATAAATGTAACTAGTGCTCAATAAACACTCCTTTAAAATTTCCAGTGTTCCAGCTTCTATTTGTGCTACTATAACTTTTCAGCTGTTTTGTGGCTGATACTTGCATCTGTGGCAGGCTGGCAGCCGCACGCTGGTTCCAGACTCTTCCCAACAATTGCTATCCCTGCCTGTATTATATTGTCCTAGATATCAGCACATTGATGAAGCTAGATCCTGCTATTAAAACATTTCCCTCAAACACTGCTCCCCGACATGTTTCGCCAGATCCCTGGCGTCTTCAGGGGTTTGGGCAGTGAGTGTTTGTGGGCATTACCTCTGTCCTATATACCCTATTGACATATTTATTGAGGGATAATGAGAGGAGGGGGTGGGGATACAATATAATACAGGCAGGGATAGCAATTGTTGGGAAGAGTCTGGAACCAGTGCGCGGCAGTTGCAAGTATTAGCCACAAAACAGCTGAAAAGTTATAGTAGCACAAATAGAAGCTGGAACACTGGCAATTTTAAATGAGTGTTTATTGAGCACTAGTTACATTTATTTATGAGGTTTAATAAAAGTTATGTCTTAATATAGAATGGTTTGACACAAGTGCAAGATAGGCTATCCTTAGTCATTTGACTATATGTAAATATATAAGAAAAAACACTCATGTGCACAGACCTATTGAAATGAATGGGTCAGGATTCAGTACGGGTGCTATGCTTCATGTCACGCATTGCACCCGCGCGGAAAACTCGCTCGTGTGAAAAGGGCCTAAGGGAGGTTCAAAAGTGGCCTGGCAACTATCACCAACCAAATAAATCAGTGAGTCTCTCACCCTGGCTCTGATAGGTCCATGCAAATCAGATGAGCAATCAAGACTGGGTTTAATACTGGTACCGGGCAGGTGGTGTTCCCTTGGTTATCTGGGCAGATCATCTGGGCAGCAGTTGGACATCCAGGACTATTTTTGAACTCCTTTGATCATTTGGACTAGCAGGTAATTCTATTTGGGCATTTCTGCAGTCTAGTGTGGAGTTGGAACACCACCAATTGTAAGAAAGAAGGGACTGAGCAACCAGTGTAGTGGGTTTGAGTCAGTTGCTTCTCTAGTGTTTACGGAGCCTCTTTATTTAGGGTGGCTTTTCTATTGGTATAAGTTCCTCTGGGACAGTCTCTTTCAGACACAACTTCAGCTGGCTACAGTGCACTATTTGTGGTGTTCAGTCCTCTTTGGTAATCTCGTTGATATCATTTTCACAATGCGGGATAGCTGTTACAATTATGGTTCTCTCTCACACTTGCAAATCAGTTTAATGTTGTGGTGATTATTGTTTATCCGCACATGATTTAAAAGGGTTCAACTATTCAGACTCTCGCTGCTGCTTCTAGCATTCTCCTGCCATGAGGATCTTGACAATCTTGACATTTGCCAGGTGTTCTCTCACCCATTCAGTCTGTGGCAAAGGGTTTATGGCATCTGCAAAGGGGCATGGTCTGCTGGTAGTTCAGGCAGCAAGTTTGGCCAATCAGCTCTCTGGTTAGGTGGTACAGTTCTCAATATCTTGATGAGGGTTTGATTCTTCTTTTTGCAGAGACAATTGATGTTGTTCTGGCAACTGTGGAGAGAGCACAGTTCCTGGAAGAGTTGTGACTTAAATGAATATACTTGGTCTGTGAGAATCTTTTCAGGGCATCTGTAAGGCAGTATGAAGGTCTTCCAAAAGACAGCCGCAGTAGTCTTGGCAGTTAGGTCTTTTACCAGCACGACAACTACATATTTGGTATAATGGTCGATGATCGTTATGGCTTAGGTGTAACTAGGTTCCAGCTTGGTCAAAGGCCACAGTTTCCTGTGGTGGACAACTTACAAGATGTAGAGGGGCTTTTTGATCATGCTTCTCACTTCTTCCTAGGGAACAAGTGGAGCAGTTCCGGCACCAGTCCTAAATATATCCTCTCATGCCAATCCAATAGAACCGCTGGCGTATGGTAGATAGCTTCCATCTTCTGCACATCAAAGTGCCCTGACCTGTCACGGTACATCTTATAGACTATACTGGTATTATGGCAGAGTATAGGAATCTGATACAGGCATTCACTATCATCAACCCCTATTGCATAAAGACATGTCAGCACAATCCGATCAGTTCAGTGTCTGCGTTACCTCAGTGCATTCTCTCTGGCGTTCTTGCACTTGTAAAGAAGTCTTGTAGTTTTCGCAACTCTCGACTTGAAGTTTCATCCAGGAGTGGTCCTGGACTTTGGAGCTGTTGAGAAAGTGTATATTTTATACACTAAGTGTATATTTGTCTTTGTCTTCCATAGTGTTGGTATTTGGGGGTAGAAGGCTGGCATCTTTAATACTTTCCAGCCATCGTTGTATTGGGAAGAATCTTCTCTTGTGGGTAAGCAGGATAAGGCATCCACCTTCTTATTAGGCTTGCTAGTTCTGTACTTGACCACAAGTCATAGTTGGCTTCTTTGAGGGCGTGACTGGTAAAGACAATCACCCTTTCTCTTCCATTTTGCATCTGGTACAGGACAGATTCAAGACCCTTCTTTCTGGTTTCAATGTAATGGCAGAAGTGTTGGTTGCTACTTAGGATGGGAGGTTCAGTCAACTTCAGGAGCTGGAAGGCAACTTCTCTGTCTTTATTCCACTCTATGGGTAATCTGGTCTTCAGATACTTCTTGGGATGTCCTTTCAGGAGTTCTTGCAGTGGTTTGGCAGCCTGGGCAAAGTGAGGGATGAAGCATGTTTAGTAACCTGCAAAACCCAAAGAACCTTTCACTTCTTTCACTGGAATGAGAGTAGGCCATTTCTGGTCCACGGCCATTTTCTCTGGATCAATTCTTACACCTTCAGAGCTGATTACATGTCCTAGGTACGTGACTTCAGGCATTGGTAGATGGCGCATGAAAGGCTTGACCTTGAGACCATGCTTAATGGAAGCCAGGTGTTGTAGGTGGCCTTCATAGAACTTGGAGTATACAATGACATCATCCAAGCATAACACAATTGTCTCAAACTTCTTGTGGCCCAGGCAGCTTTCCTTTAGCCGCTAGAAGGTACCAGGTGCGTTGAAACTCCGAAGGGCATGTAATTAAATTCAAATAGCTGGCCTACTTGCACATAACACCAATATATACATATATGGTATTTATATGTACGTATACATGTATTTTTTGATTTTACCTTTCTTTCTGCCCCTCCCATCTCTACCATTGCAGGTTTTACCTGCTTTTATTTGGCATATTTCTTCATTTTATATGTATTTATTTATCTGTGGGTGTCTGTGTATGTCTTCATTCATGCTGATCTATAAAACCTTTGACACAATACAGATGTACACACAATCTTCATGTGGTTGGTGGGACGTTTCTCAGCAGTATTTACACAGCAAGAATTTTGTAGTCAACCCCTTGTGGGCTGCTAAGCAGCAACACAATACACTCCATTCAATGACAGCAAGCAGGGGTTGGAGTTTCAAGGCAGGGGTCCCTGATTATGGCAGACAATACAGTATTGTATCAATTCAGGTGTTTTCAGAGGTAACAGATGTACTATTTACTTGAAATGGACCATCAGCAGTTCACAAATACATGTGCTGGCAGAGGTAGGCACAGTTCTTATTATTCAAGTTGCATAGGTAACTTTCCCAAGGCTGTATATAGGGGTATAGAGTACAAAGTCCCCTCTGATTTACTCTCCAGACAACCTGTACAATACTCCAAATTCGGCCTAGGGAGCAATTTCTCACTCCATACTATCTCTATATTTGCATCTCCACAGTATCCTAAGTGGGGTGCAATAGTTCAAATAGATGGCTAGTCTATAAATATGGTAAGGACCCTGAGGTTTATTGCCCTAACCAAGATGCACGGAAGTCTAAAGCCAAGTGCTTGCATTACCTTCTCTAGCAAATAGCAGTGATAAAGCGCTCTACCTGATTATAGAGAGAGCTGTGTTCAAGGCCTGACATTAGGTAGGAGGGGTGGCCAGGCAATTAATAAATTGCTAGACAAGCCGTAAATTAGCCCCTGGCACTGTTCTCTTTAAGCAGCACAGAAGTATGGACAGCTCAGACACAAACTCCTTGAATGCTTCCTTTAGTGATTAGGCAGAGCACTGATGAAGCTATCTACTCAATTATGTGAAGAACTGTGTGGCTGTTCACAGGGCCAGTGTTACAGGGTAGGCTAAGTGGGTAATTGTACAGGTGTCACGACAGGGAAACAAGGGATAGTGTGCCCTGTCTGAACCCCACCTCTTTCCCTGCCTACTTACAGTAGATGCCCTAGGCGGCAAAACCGTAACTGGAGACAGTCCCTATGCTGAGTACGTGCACAGGGAAGGGAAGGGAACACAGGGAAAGACGAACACAGACAGAACAAACACAATAGCAGAATAGTCAGCAAGCCAAGTCAAGAACAGGAGGTCACGTCAAATACCGAGGGGAATCACAAAAGCGTAGTCTAAGTCCGAAGCCAAAATCCAATATACCAATAATCAACAGCAAGGTCCAACACACAGCACTGATCTCAGAAGACTAATCACAGGCATCTGAGTGAGGCATTTGCCATCTTTAAATAGCCCGCCCAGGATCATGTGATGTGGCCAGCATCACATGACCTGAGGCGGAGCAAGCTGTCCAAACAATATGTAAAGTAGCCATGTGGTGTGATCAGCACCACATGGCTAAACCCAAACAGAGAATTAACTCATGAAATGCTGGCTGACAAGATCAGCACTTCAATTCCCTATTGCTCGTCTCTAGGGGGGCGGAGAGGTCCGGCGATGTCGTGCAGAGGGAGCGCGACGCCGACCTCGCGTGACAACAGGGTTCCTATCCCTAAATGAGCTGGGCAGTGCAGCTTAAAAACTCCCCCCTTCACTTCAGAGATCAAGTCTGCTCCCATGTAGACTCCCTAAGCTCTCCCCTTAACCCCTTAATGACCGGGCCATTTTGCACCTTCGTGACCAGACTGATTTTTGCGAATCTGACATGTGTCAGTTTATGTGGTAGTAACTTTGGAACGCTTTTACTTATCCAGGCCATTCTGAGATTGTTTTCTCGTCACATATTGTGCTTCACGACAGTAGTAAATTTGTGGCAAAATATTTCATTTTTATTTATAAAAAAATAGCAAATTTACAAAAAATTTGGAAAAATTAGCAAATTTCCAAATTTCAATTTCTCTACTTTCAAAATAAATAGTAATACCTCCAAAAATAGTTATTATTTTACATTCCCCATATGTCTACTTTATGTTGGCATCATTTTCTAAATGTCATTTTACTTTTTTAGGACGTTAGAGGGCTTAGAAGTTTAGAAGCCATTTTTCAAATTTTCACCAAATTTTCCAAAACCATTTTTTTTAAGCACCAGTTCAGATGTAAAGTGATTTTGAGTGGCTTACATAATGAAACCCCCCCATTTTAGAAACTACACCCCTCAAATTATAAAAAACTGCTGTTACAAACTTTGTTAACCCTTGAGGTGTTCCACAAGAATTAAAGGAAAATGGAGGTGAAATTCAAAATTTCACTTTTTTTGGTAGATTATTCATGTTAATAATTTTTTTCTTGCAACACAGCAAGGGTTAACAGCAAACTAAACCTCAATATATATTGCTCTGATTCTGCAGTTTACAGAAATACCGCATATGTGGTGGTAAACGTTTCTATGGGTTTGTGGCAGTGGTCAGAAGGGAAGGAGCGCCATACGGATTTTGGATGCAGATTTTGTTAAAATAGTTTGTAGGCACCATTTTGTAATTGAGAGACCCTGACGTACTCCTACTCCTACCCTCAAAAAGTGACCCCATTTTGGAAACTACACCCTTCAACGAATATATTAAGGGGGGTACTGGCCACTTTGACCCCCTAAGCGTTTTACGGAATTTGGAAACACTTGGCTATGAAAATGAAAAGTTTCATTTCTTCCAATAAAATGTTGCTATAGCCCCAATTTTTTTTATTTGCATAAGGGGTAACAGGAGAAAAGCACCCCATAATATGTTACCCATTTTCTCCTGAATATGGCAACACCCCATATGTGGTGGTAAACTGCTGTGGGGGCACATGGCAGGACTCAGAACAGAAGGAGTGCCATATGGATTTTACAACACAGATTTTGATGGATTGGTTTGCGGGAGCCATTGATTTTTATTTTTTTGAGCTATTGTCTTATGTAGGGGCTCATTTTTTGCAGGATGAGGTGAGGTTTTCATTGGTACCATTTTGGGGTAAATACGCCTTTTTGATCGCTTGGTATTACTCTTTTTGTGAGTCAAGGTGAAAAAAATAGCTGTTTTGGCATAGTTTTTTTTAGCATTTTTTTTACAGCATTCACCTGAGGGGGCAAGTCATGTGATATTTTTATAGAGCAGGTTGTTACGAACGCGGCGATACCCAATATGTCTAACATTTTTATTATTGTTAAGTTTTACACATTAGATGCATTTTAGAACAGAATTAAATCTTGTTTATGTGTTGCCATTTTCAGAGAGCCATATTTTTTTTATTTTTCGGGCGATTGTCTCAGGTAGGGTATCATTTTTGCAGGACAAGATGACGGTTATATTAGTACCATTTTGGGTTAAATACATCTTTTTGATCGCCTGCTATTACACTTTTCGTGAGGGAAGAGGGAAAAAATGGCTATTTTGGCATAGTTTTTTTTTATTTTTTTTTACAGCATTCGCCTGGGGGGCCATCTCATGTAATATTTTTATAGAGCAGGTTGTTACGGATGTGGCGATACCCAATGTGTCTAACATTTTTATTTTTGGAAAGTTTTACACATTAGATGCATTTTTGAACAGAATAAAATCTTTTTTTGTGTTGCTATTTTCTGAGAGCCATATTTTTTTTATTTTTCGGACGATTGTCTCAGGTAGGGTATCATTTTTGCAGGACAAGATGACGGTTTGATTGGTACCAATTTGGGTTAAATACACCTTTTTGATCGCCTGCTATTACACTTTTTGTGAGGGAAGAGGGAAAAAAATGGCTATTTTGGCATAGTTTTTTTTAATTTTTTTTACAGCATTCGCCTGGGGGGCCATCTCATGTAATATTTTTATAGAGCAGGTTGTTACGGACGTGGCGATACCCAATATGTCTAACATTTTTATTTTTGGAAAGTTTTACACATTAGATGCATTTTTGAACAGAATAAAATCTTTTTTTTTGTGTTGCTATTTTCTGAGAGCCATATTTTTTTTATTTTTCGGGCGATTGTCTCAGGTAGGGTATCATTTTTGCAGGACAAGATGACGGTTTGATTGGTACCATTTTGGGTTAAATACACCTTTTTGATTGCCTGCTATTACACTTTTTGTGAGGGAAGAGGGAAAAAAATGGCTATTTTGGCATAGTTTTTTATTTATTTTTTTTTACACCATTCGCCTGGGGGGCCATCTCATGTAATATTTTTATAGAGCAGGTTGTTACGGACGTGGCGATACCCAATATGTCTAACATTTTTATTTTTGGAAAGTTTTACACATTAGATGCATTTGTGAACAGAATAAAATCTTTTTTTTGTGTTGCTATTTTCTGAGAGCCATATTTTTTTTATTTTTCAGGCGATTGTCTTAGTTAGGGTCTCATTTTTGCGGGACAAGATTACGGTTTGATTGGTACCATTTTGGGGTGCATACGTTTTTTGATCGCCTGCTATTACACTTTTTGTAAGGGAAGGTGACCAAAAAATGTCTGTTTTGGCACAGTTTTTTTTTATTTTTTTACTGCGTTCAACTGGCGGGGTGGATGACATGATATTTTTATAGAGCCGGTCGATACGGACGCGGCGATACCTAATATGTATACCTTTCTTTTTTCACCTTTTTTTACCATTTTTTTAAACTTTTTTTTTTGAAAATGGCTTTTTTTTTTAACTTTTATTATTATTATTTATTTATTTTTACTTTATTTTTAACTTTTCATTTTCCACTTTATTTAACTTTTGGGGGTCTGATCCCCTTTACAATGCATTACAATACTTTTGTATTGTAATGCATTGGCTGTAAGTGTATTACTCAGTGTAATACACTTACAGCCTGCTTCCTGTGCGATCCAGGGGGCTGGATCGCACAGGAACGCAGGGATAGCAGCCACGATGCCTAAGGAAGGCATCGGGCTGCTATCCAAGCCATCGGGTCCCCGTCACAGCAGCACGGGGACCCGATGGCCCCGCTCGCCATCCTGAATAGCGGCGGACCATGCCGCACGCCTCATGTGCCACGGTCAGCGCTGACCGCGGCACATGAACGGTTAATGCGCCGGCATCGGTGTTTTCACCGATGCTGGCGCATTCAGCAGGGGTCCGGCTATTGGGCACAGCCGGACCCCCGTCGCTCGTCCGTCCTGGGGCTCCCTGACACCCCTTTTCTGCAGCGCCGTCTTTAGACGGCGCTGCAGACTGGGGACTCGCGCCGCCCGCCGTCTAAAGACAGTGGGCGGTCGGCATCGGGTTAAAGGGATTCTGTCACCACAATTTTGCCTATTAAGCTATTTACACTACTGGATTCAGCTGATCATAAGGATTTCAAAAACATTATTGTTAGAGGTCATAGATGAAGATTTGATGCAAAAAAAACCTTTTTTAACAACTGCCAATCACTTACTTAAGGAGCCCAAGGGGATGTGCCCAGCGCCGTTGGAGCCCGGCCACGCCGATTCCGTTGGAGCCCAGGACCGCCCACCTCATTAATATTCACTTCACTGCTTCAAGCAGTGAAGCTCCGTCATGGCTGTAATCCCGCGCAGGCGCAGTACCTCAAGCGGTCTGCGCCCGTGCGGTCTGCGGGCATCGGCCTCAGAGGATGTTCTGCGCATGCGCCGGCTCTCTGCGCACTCCGCTCGACCCGGAAAGGAAGGAGTGCGCAGAGAGCCGGCGCATGCGCAGAACAATCTCTGAGCGCAGGATTACAGCCATGACGGAGCTTCACTGCTTGAAGCAGTGAAGTGAATATTAATGAGGTGGGCGCTCCTGGGCTCCAACGGGGGTAAAGAATCCCACCTACTGTAGGTTGGTGATGAAACCTTCTTTTCTCTAGGCATAGAAGATGCCCTCTTGTAATGGATACAGGACTAGGTATAAAAAGATCATCAGAAAGATCTTTGTACTCTCCATTCGTGTATTTGTACTTTGTAATCAGTGGCGTAGCTATAGGGGTCGCAGGTGGGTCCCGAGGGCCCCCCTTGCCACTTGCAGGGCCGCACCGCCAATTAGGCAAGGTGCGGCGCGACCCTGCGCACAGTTGGGGGGCGGCGACGGGGCAGAGGGAGATGAGCGCTGTGGAAGTGCTCATCTCCATAGTCATCTGTATCGCCGTCCTCAGGACGGCGATACAGATGCCTGTACTGTGGGGCAGGGGAGGGAGAGGCGTATCCCCTGCCCGTTCCTCTGATAGGCTGCAGGCACTAGGCCTGCAGCCTATCAGAAGCCGGCTCAGGCGGTGCGATGACGTCATTGCGCCGCCTGAGCCGTACAGCGCGGGACACAGGCCGGAGGAGGCCCGCATCGCATCGCTGCCAGCTCCATGGAGGTAAGTATTAGTGTTTATTTTTTTTATTGTTGCAATCACGGACCGGAGCTCTATTGGGGGCACTGGGGGCTTTGGTACTGGCACATGGGGCATTGGGGGCATTTGTTACTGGTACATGGGGGCATTTCTTACTGGCACTGGGGGCATTTGCATTTGTTACTGGCACATGGGGGCACTGGGGGGCATTTCTTACTGGCACATGGGGCACTGGGGGCATTTGTTACTGGCACATGGGGGCTCTGGGGGCATTTCTTACTGGCATATGGGGGCACTGGGGGCATTTCTTACTGGCACATAATTTGGGGGTCATCTATGGGCATGGGACACTTTTTACTGGCACATAATTTTGGGGGGGGAATCAATGGGGGGAACTTCTGGCGTATTATTGGGGCGTTTCTTACTGGCATATAATTTGGGGGGCATCTATGGGTGGGGAGCACTTCTTACTGGCATATTATTGGGGTGAAATTTTGGGGGCACTTCTGGCACATTATTGGGGCACTTCGTACTGGCACATTATTGGGGGGCACTATGGGGGCACTTCTTACTGGCACATTATTGTGGGGCACTATGGGAACACTTCTTACTGGCACATTATTGGGGCACTTCTTACTGGGACATTGGAAGCATTATTACTTCTGGGGTACAGTGGGGACATTAGTACTGTTGGGGGCACTATTACTAACAAGTGCACTCTGGCAGAGAATTATTAGTTAGGACTTTGGGGGGCACTATTACTGTGGGGGGCACCCTGGCACAGTATCAGCATAGCACAGTTATTTCTGGGGACGTTATGTTTACACTATTACTGGGCACACTATTACGGGACACTATTTGCTGGGTGCAGTTATTTTAGGACATTGTGTGCCAATAATTATTGAAGGGCACTATCTGTGTGGTACTAGTGGCACAGTACTGGGGGTGGTAGGATGATTTGTCCAGAAGACGGGAGGATGATGGAAAATAGTAAACTAAGATTTTTTTCTGTCAAACTGCAGAGATGAGAAATGGCTGAAAAATGGCATCTGGTCTGAAAGGAGAAGATGAGGAAAGAGAAGATCTAATTCAGAGGAGACGTCACTGGATGTAAAAGGTATGGGGCGCTGTATTATACTGGATGTAAGAGGTATGGGGCGCTGTATTAGGCTACATTTATACGAACATTGTGTTTTGCAGTCTGCAAATTGCGGATCCGCAAAAAAACGATGATGTTCCGTATGGCATCCGTTTTTTTGGGCGATCCACTAACAATGCCTATCCTTGTCCGCAAAACGGACAAAAATAGGAATGGACATACAGATGCGGACAGCACACAGGGCTCATTGAAGTGAATGGGTCCGCATCTGAGCCGCAAAATATGCAGATCGGAGGCTGCAAAAACAACGTCGTGTGAATGTAGCCTTACCCTGTATGTTCTGTAGTGATATACGTAATGTTAGGAGGGAAAAGGTTAGGGTGAGAATTTGGCATGGGGGGGGGTTCAGTTTTTGACTTGGCCGGCAGAAAAGCTAGGTGCACCAGCGCTGAGGGAAGGGGGGGGGGGCCCAAGCTGAACTCTTGCACCAGGGCCCATGAGCCTTTAGCTACGCCCCTGTTTGTAATTATATCTCATCTAAGCTAAATTTATTAACCTGTCTTTGAACTACAGCCCACCCATTCCCTTAATTACCTTGCCCTCCTTTGAGACTTTAAGGAGCTAAAGATGTCTGGAAGCAAGTCATGCCAGGAACTCTTGATGGCACTCTGGATCAGATGGAAAACACTACCTACCCTTTTTCCATATTCTGTTTGATTTTAAAATACCACTTTCCCCTCGTAAGATATATTATAGATAGGCATGAACGGATTCATCCAAAAGTTTTCAAAAAATCGGGATTCTTTAGAACCAGCATTTGAGATTCTATTCAGGCAATTTTTTTCCAGAGAGAAAAAGAGAGAGAGAGAGAGAAAGAATTCAGTGTACATTCAAGGTATATTCGAGCACAGTCAATGTACATTCAATCTATCCTGTTATTGCATTCTTTTACATCTCCAGTGTGCTTCCTGTACCTCAGAACCAGCATTCAAGCATAAGTGACTGTTCAGACTATGCCTGGTGCATTTTCGGTGCATTTCCAGAATCCCTGACCCCAGTGTGTCAGCTGACAACTATACAGGGACAATCCCAAGAGGTATTAGTCTAGTTGCTTCCCTGCAGAAAAGTCCAGATCCCTGTACAGGGGTTAAAGGGTGAACACCAGAGGAGTGCCAGAATAATGCCCTTAGGGTTTAGCCCAAAGCCAAACCAGTTGGTTGGCACAGTGGACTCACACTCAATGGTCCACAACAGAGACATAATAAATTAAAATTTCAAGAAACAATAATGGAATACAATAGTAAAACCTAAAACTTACAAAACATAGTCCCTTCTGAATCCTGAATTTTAAATTGTATATTGTCCATTGATACACCTCACTGTATGGGATGGTGGTGTTCATCATAGAAACATAGAAGATTGACGGCAGAAAAAGACTACCTGGTCCATCTAGTCTGCCCTTTTATTATCCTTTTATTGTTATCTTAGGATAGATACATGTTTATCCCAGGCATGTTTAAATTCAGTTACCGTGGATTTATCAACCACCTCTGCTGGAAGTTTGTTCCAAGCTTCTACTACTCTTTCAGTGAAATAATATTTTCTAATGTTGTTCTTGATTTGTCCCCCAACTAACCTCAGATTGTGCCCCCTTGTTCTTGTGTTCAGTTTCTTATTAATAACCCTTCCCTCCTGAACTTTATTCAGTCCTTTAACATATTTAAAGGTTTCAATCATGTCCCCCCTTTCTCTTCTTTCCTCCAGACTATACATATTAAGAACTCGGAGTCTTTCTTGATAAGTTCTATGCTTTAGACCTTCCACCATTTTTGTAGCTCTTCTTTGGACCCGTTCTATTTTACCTTTTGCAGGTGAGGTCTCCAGAATTGAACACAGTATTCCAGATGTGGTCTCACCAGAGCTCTATACAGAGGGATCACAATCTCCCTCTTTCTGCTTGTTATACCTCTAGCTATGCAGCCAAGCATACAATTTGCTTTCCCTACCGCCTGGCTGCATTGGTTACTCATTGCTGCAGATCCACTGAACTATCCAGGGGTTAAGTCCAATTTTTGATAACTTCTCTATCTGCTCTTTTTGGGGAACCGTATCGAAAGCTTTACTGAAATCCAGGTAGGCGATATCCACAGCACCACCTTCATCCAGCACTTTAGTTACATAGTCAAAGAAATCAATGAGATTAGTCTGACATGATCGGCCCTCAGTAAAGCCATGCTGGTTTGGGTCCATCAAGTTGTTTGTTGTTAGATGGTCAATTATCTTCTTTTTTAGAAGAGTTTCCATCATTTTTACCACTACAGATGTCAAGCTGACTGGCCTATAGTTACTAGCTTCTTCTCCACTACCCTTCTTGTGAATGGGTACAACATTAGCCATTCTCCAATCATCAGAAACATCTCCTGTAAGAAGGGACTGATTATACAGATCAGTCAGGGGGCCAACAATCACAGATCGGAGTTCTTTAAGAACTATATATATATTTTTTCCATTGCTAAGTTTTGTAATGCCGCAGTTTTTATTCTTCCTGTCACTAATATATCTGAAGAAGGTTTTATTACCCTCCTTAACAGATTTGGTCATTTCTTCCTCCTTTGAAGCTTTAGCAGCATTAATAATCAGTTTTGTCTTCTTCTGTATAATTTGATACACTTCTCTGTCCGCTACACTTCCAGACTCTTTATACCTCTTATAGGCAGACTTTTTATCATTCACTATAGCTCTTACCTCTCTAGTAAACCATAGTGGATTTCTCTTTCTTTTCCTTTTGCTAATTTGTCTAACATATAGTCTAGTTGCCTTTAAGAGGACTTCTTTAAATGCCTTCCACTGAGCACTCGCTCTTGCTGTTTTATCCCACCCAGATGTCCATTTGAAGTCCAGACAAACAAGGCTCAAGATGTCAAAGATCTGACTCTCCTTTCCCAGGAGAGCTCTGGTCTGGTTTCTCATTGTTGTAGTAACATCAAGTTTCCTTATTCCCTAGCAACTGAACGGTTCATGGCCAGTCATATACTGAAAGATCCCCTTCTCACTACAGTAGCTTAAAGGGGTTCTCCAAGTTATATTTATTGATGACCTATCCTCAGTATAGGTCATCAATATCAGATCGGCTGGGGTCCGACACCCGGTCCCCCCCTGCCGATCAGCTGTTTGAAGAGGAGGCGAGTGCCGTACCAGCGCTGCCTCCTCTTCATTGTTCACATCCTAGCCGTAACATGGATAGCGGTGAGCAGGTGTAATTACACCTAACTGCCCCATTCATTTCAATGGGAAGGATAGCTCCTATACAAGTCTATGGAAGTGATTCTTCCCATTGAAATGAATGGGACGGTTAGGTGTAATTACACCTACTTACCGCTACCCATGTTACGGCGAGCAGGTAAACAATGAAGAGGAGGCAGCGCTGGTACGGGGCGCGCTTCCTCTTCAAACAGCTGATCAGCGGGGGTGCCAGGTGTTGGACCCCAGCCGATCTGATATTTATGATCTATCCTGAGGATAGGTCATCAATAAATATAACTTGGAGAACTGCTTTAAGAGATACTCATCAAATATTGTATGCTTTACTTCTAATGACACAACCTTTCCAAGTTTGGTAACTTATCCACCCCAAGCATTTGGACCATGCATCCAGTAATTGCTCCACTTGGATGCCACAAAGAACCCTGAGAACATAAGAGGATATAGATTTAATGGGGAAATGGAAGGGGAACGATGAAATATAAAATGTAAGATGATTGAATTTCTTTTTTGAAGTGTATGGTGCATTATGAAATACACAACCTACAAAGCATTTGGGACTTTTTTGTTTTGTGTTTGAGCATATTCACAGTTTTTTTTTCAAACACAGCATATGTAAAGGAAGCCTAACTGTTGAATAGGCCAGATGAAGGTAAAAATATCAGAGACTTGCGTTAACAGTATAACAATATGCTCATTACTGCATACCTGCCTCAACAATACAGGGTTAAATATATTCTGCAGATCTAATTCTTCTTCTGAGTTAAAAACTGTCAGTGTTCTAAGTGAATCTCAGTTGGCTATTTCTCGCTATCTCCAAAGCTTCAGTGAGTTAAAAGCCGTGATTTACCTGCCATATGTAGAGAAGTGAGCCTGAGGAAATGAAAGCTTGGCACTGCATGAGAGCTCGGTCCAAGCCATAATTATGTTCACATATATCTGTATGGATCAGCTGCGCTTGACAGTAAGGGGATTTGTTGGAGCTAAGAGTTTAGAATCCATGGACACTACTTCTTGTTTTATCATTGTGTTCAGAGGAAAGCAGGTTATAGCTAGGATTTTGTCCTTGAAAGCGTCTTTTCAGTAATGGTGTGCATGTGACTACTGGATACAATCAAAGGCAGGCCAGTGAAAAATTAGCTTGGGAGAACTGTCAGATGGACCAGCAATGGACGCAGCTGTTGCAGACGTGTTCAGAAGACATCTCTAATTTACTTCAGATTTTTTCTTCCTCATTTTAGATAACCTTTGCTTCCATTAACAGAAAGAGCACCTAAAGGACACACAAAAGACAATCCTGTATATACCATGGTTACAGCACATCCAAGAGCAGCAGGAGGGCTGTATGAAGCTGCCCTTCATTGTCCTCACAGCAAGGTCAATTTTCTTCAAATCATTGTGAAGTGGAAGATGTGGATTTAAAGCAAACATACACACATGCTTATATGCAGGCGCACACGGACACATACACATGTATACACACACAAACACTGATATACTGTTACCTTTTAAAGCTATTGAGGCAGACATCAAATTAAACGGAGTTAACAATATATTTTTTTAGAATTAGCCAGAGTGCACGGGACTGTATGAAAAAAAAAAAAACTAAACCTTACTCAACTTTTCAACATCTCACCTTTACCACACTGGACTGCATGAAGGGGACCTGGCCCCCGAGGCCAGTAATTGGCTGCAGTGATGAACTGTACATGATCAATGCAGGCCCAGTGGGGATTGGAGCAGTGTGAAACAGAGTGGCTGTGCAAGATGGGGGAAATTTTTTAAAAAACAGTCAGTCTGCAATTTTGACCATGAAAATTTACTGACAGTGCTATATAGGGGCTGGGGAGAGCAGAACAAACATAGGGATGGGCAAACTTGTGTTTCAATTTCCGTGTAAAAGGTTTGGGTTATCTAAGAATTCCGTTATGGATTCTGCTATCAAAAATCATGTCCACTGCCTTGGTCCCATGAATTAGTGTCTTCTTTCTGTACAACCACTTGTCAGCCATTGCCAATGTGGACCACTTCAGGGGAATCCTTATGGGAAAGTCCATAACCCTTTGTGTGGGTTGAGTGAAGTAGTCACCTTAGACTCTGTCGTGTGAATGGGCCCTAAGCCAAAGAGCTGACTCAGCCTCTTCTCTGCTTGTCAAGGTTTAAGGTCTTGAACACAGCTAAGAACTGAATCTCTGTTGGAATTGAGTTCATGAGGAGACATAAAGTACAGGGAGGATGGACAGGACAGACTATAGTAATGTGAGGCTGTGCTAATGGAGACTGCATTGAAGTGCTGCCGCTGATTAGTCACATCCCCACCTCCACTCTGTACTTCGTGTCTCCTTCATTAAGGCTACTTTCACACTAGCGTTTTCTTTTTCCGGTATTGAGTTCTGTCAAAAATCAAATCAAGTAAAAAAATAAAAAAACACTCTTTTTCCCATAATAAAGACTTATGAAAGTGAAAAAAATAAAAAAAAACAGACATATTAGGTATTTCTGCTTCTATGATCATCTGTATAAAAATATAGCATGATCCACCCCGTCAAGTGAACCTGTAAAGAAAAGTGAAAAAACAGCTGTTTTTTTCTTTACCTTTCCTCACAAAAAGTGTAATACCAAGTAATCAAAAAGTCATATGTACCCAAAAATGGTACCAATCAAACCGTCACCTCAAAAAAGAGTCCCTACACAAGACAATTGGCAGAAAAATAAAAAATATGACTTTTAGAAAATGGCAACACAAAAACAAGATCTTTTCTTTTCAAAAACGCAAGACTACGTTCAAGCGTCTGGTAGTGAAGGAATTGGAAATCCTATCAATCAAACGCTAAGGGACGGGAAAGGGGGCAAGGTGTGCTTGACTTGACATCAAGACTTGTTTACATAGCATGGCCAGTTAAATAAAAGTCCTTTTTCAGACTTTTGGTGCTTTGTACAGCTAAGACACAGACAGCTTTATAATCATGCTACAGACTGCAAGGTACCGCTGGCAGTTTAATATGCATTTTCTAGGTGACAGGTTCCCTTTAAATATATTTTAAACCTTTTGTCTGTAATATAAAATAATGATTTCAGTAGACAGAGCAATATAGAAAAGAATCTTCTAGAGGGCAAAACTAAGCACAAAATAGTCTGCATTAAAGGGGTTATCCAACCCCTATAATTCCCCCCAAAATGCCCGGGCACCTTCTACAAGTTATACTTACCCTGCTCCCCAGTACCCGCATCTCTCCTGATGCTCACATGGCCGCCACTCCCCGTTGCGTGGATAAAAACATCCGCTGACAGGGGAGGTAAAGCCAATAGCAGACCGCGACAGGGACGAGACTCCCTAGCATCGCAGGTGACACTAGGGAGGCTCGTTCCTATTGTGGCCTGCTATTGGCTGTCCCCCATCGCCGGTTTTGATCCACGTGATGGGGAGATGCAGTGGCGGCTGTGCAGGAATCTGGAGTGATGTGGGTGCCAGGGAGCGGGGTAAGTATAACCTGTATGAGGTTCCCCAGCATTTTGGGGGGCATTATAGTGGTTGGATAAGAATCTGCTGGATTAAAGCTCATAGAGATTTGCAGTAGACCCATCTTGACAACTAGCAAGCTCATGTGATATCTCCTTTGGAGAGATTGGCTTTTGGATAAGCCCCTAATGCCCAAATATTGGAAGTGCACAGGAACTAAGCCAAAGCTGAGCTGCTGTTCAACAAGGATCTATAATTCCGAAGGCCATGTTATGTTCTCAGCAGTTGGCTCACATTGTGTTACAGCAGGAGTGCCATACTGCATCCACTTAAATATTTAACACTCTCGTTTCCAGATCTCCAATTTAGAGGAAACAGCAACTGGTTCTGAAACAGTACAGGGACACATTAAACTGCGGAGGAAATACATAGTTCAGTGTTTATGCCTCAGAGGTCGGTTCTGCAGTGAATGACCTTTATATGCATATGCCAAGTTCACAAGCTGTCAAGCTTGTATGTTCTAGTGAAGACCTTCAATAACATTGTCACAATGGGTGCACAATGCACATAATCTGTTAATCAACCTAGCAATCAGCCTGTGCATGACATTTGATACTAATGTAAACTTCAACATTTTCTTCCATGATAATCGAATACAACGATCTGCAGCAAGAATTTGATTGAGTTGTCCTCGTTTCTAGGAGGAACAAAATTGTTAGTTCTTGTCTGCAAATTGAAGGCGCTTAATTAAGAAATTTGGAAGGAAAGATATTCCGTTGGGTATAAGATCTACCAGGAAACAGACTTCTTAACAATCCACTGCATAGAAGGAGTCACTATCTTCTGTCATGGAAATACATTTATTTTATGTGTAGAAGAAAGAAGCATCTGCTTAACTATGGTAGCTACCACAAGGGCTACATATTGATATAAAAAAATGTTCCTGGGACAGAGCTTAACAGTACATTTGGCTGTATTATTGCTATTTTTTGAACAGAACATGAAATGACTGCCATAGAAGTATATACGCTTTCAACTGTACCTCATATGCCTCCAATTTTTTTTTTACTCTGTTGAATTCGATATGAATTCATCCCAACATGCTCTATCACATGGAGGTGTTCTCAGAAGCATTGCTATTAGTAACATCAACCCTTATTTAAATCCCTCAAAAATCCCTAATATTCTTGAGGTTTCCCTAATATGTAAATATAATGTATATCTACCCGCCTCTCAGTTTACACAGAGGCACCTAGAAGGTTTTCACATGAGTTGAGTGATATGTGAAGGAACAAAAGGTGGCATACTCAAACCACACTGTGTTCTTTGGATTGCATATTTTTGGTGTTTTTGTAAGGCCTTACGAAACACATTGCCTAAATTTACATTACCATTTTACTCCTACCGGTTGGCAAGTACCCCCTTTTCCAACTTTTTTCTACCATATCTCATTTACCTTCCACGGAGGTGCCTGCTGGTCCCTGGAGCTGGCCACTGCCACTATCACACTGATGAAGCTCTTCCCTGGGTTGTGCCTGATTAGCACAACTGTTCCATGTGTTCCTTCTGACAAATTGCACGCAGCTTTGTCTATTGTATCCCAGTGATTCTGCACTATCCCTGCACCCCGGCTAATTTTTTTTTGTCTTTAGGATGTGATATCTATACATTATTTATCTACTATATTTTTTTCTGCCATGCATTAATAACAGTTACCTCTTAATGTAAAAAACAAATTCCTCGACAAACTTTTTGATACAAGTTTGGATGAAATGATTGGGGTCTATTACTCTGTGCTGTGAGGAGTTTGTAAAGACAGAACACAGGAAAACAAACACATACTGAACTGTTTCTGCAGCATATGTGTGTGATTGTTACATAGTAACATAGTTTATATGGAAGAAAAAAGACATCTGTCCATCCAGTTCAGCCTGTTATCCTGCAAGCTGTTCCAGGAAGGAAGGCAAAAATAAACCCCTGTGAGGTAGAAGCCAATTTTCCTCACTTTAGGGGGAAAAAAATCCTTCCTGGAATCCAGGCCCCTCTTGAACTCTTTTAGTGAAATCACCATCACCACCTCCTCAGGCAGAGAGTTCCATAGTCTTGTTAAGGTATATGGACCTGATGTAATGTATTCTATTGTCTGCAAATCCTGAGTTTCCCATGTCTCCTGGATGACGTGGATGTAGTGTCCTGATTAATGTGACAAGACAAGAGCAATGTACCTTTTTATACTTTTATACTTTCATACTTTTATACTCTGTAACCTTTTATAAAGCTTGCGTATAATATATATATATATTTTGGCTGATGCAACAAGTCCAAGATGGCCCCCGTACTCTTATCAATATCTAGCCATATCACACTTTCAGGGTAGTGACGCAGGATGGTGTGAGACTTCTCTCCAATCTAGAACCCATACGAGTACAAGAATGATGCATATGTAGTTTGCTATTTGCATGCTTACGCCCTTTTCCTGTGATGTATAAATATGTCTGTGTAAATAAAGGATGCTCAGAGGCTAGGGGCGGAGAGCACGAGCTAAGAACTTGATACTGAACACTAAGTTCGTCTCTTGTACTTTATCGGTGTGCACACGTGTTCTGGATAATTTGGAGTGACTGACTGAACCCCAAGAGGGCTAGTTAAGCCCCCCCCAACAGTCTCACTGCTCTTACTGTAAAGAATACTCTTCTATGTTTGTGTACAAACCTTCTTTCCTCCAGACGCAGAGGATGTCCCCTCGTCACAGTCCTGGGGATAAATAGTTCATGGGAGAGATCTCTGTACTGACTCCTGATATATTTATACATAGTTATTAGATCTCCCCTCAGTCGTCTTTTTTTTTTTTAAATGAACAACACTAATTTTGATAATCTTTCTGGGTACTGTAGTTCACCCATTCCAGTTATTACTTTAGTTGCCCTCCTCTGAACCCTCTCCAGCTCTGCTATGTCTGCCTTGTTCACAGGAGCCCAGAACTGTACACTGTACTCCATGTGTGGTCTGACTAGTGATTTGTAAAGTGGCAGGACTATGTCCTCATCACGGGCATCTATGCCCCTTTTGATGCACTACGTAATCCTATTAGCCTTGGCAGCAGCTTCCTGACACTGCTTTCAACAGCTTAGTTTGCTGTTCACTACAATTCCTAAGTCCTTTTCCATGTCTGTGTTTTACAATTTAGTATGTACTGGTGACTTGCATTATTCCTTCCCATGTGCAAAACCTTACATTTGTCAGTGTTAAACCTCATCTGCCACTTCTCTGCCCAAGTCTCCAATCTATCCAGATCCATCTGTAGCAGTATACTGTCCGCTCCCTTGTTATTGCTTCACACAGTTTAGTTTCTTCTGCAATATTTGATATTTTACTGTGCAAGCCTTCTACAAGATCAGTAAATATATTGAAGAGAATACGGCCTAATACTGACCTCTGTGGCACCCCATTGGTCATATCATCCCAATCTGTCTTATGTCGAACTCGAGCACCAGAAAGACAAGACACCGTGTGTGTGACTTTGTGACAGTTCGCCCTATCTGTACCCCTGATACTAAAGTCTCCCACTATCAGCAACTGTCTGGCCTGCCCTGCTCTCCTAGTCCCCTGCTTATTGGAACTGACACACCACCCCATTCATTTCTATGGGAAGAATCGCTTCCATAGACTTGTATGGAAGCGATTCTTCCCATAGATATGAATGGGGGGGTTAGGTGTAATTACACCTACTCACCACTACCCCCATTACTGCCAGCATGTAAACAGTGAAGAGAAGGCAGCGCTGGTACGGCGTGCGCCTCCTCTTCAAACAGCTGATCGGCGGGGATGCCGGGTGTTGGACCCCCGCCGATCTGATATTGATGACCTATCCTGAGTATAGGTCATCAATATATATAACTCGGAAATCTCCTGCTTCTTATTTTCTGTGCTCACAGTTTTCAAAAATTAAATTAATTTCTTAATTAAACTCAACAGGATGTATTGTAACCATATACAGATATACTGTTGCTATGCTTTTCGGCTGTATTCCTGCAGCACATTCATATATTGTACAATCTACATAATGTTATCAGCTTCTTCCAGACACCTTCAGACTGTCCCAAAGCATTGTTTACCCTTCATTTTAGTCTGTGAGGAATTTCTTATGAGACTGAAAAATAGAAGAACTGTCATACCTGCCGAGAAACATTCTTTTCAAATTCAAAAGTTTTCTTTTTTTGCCATACAGAAGAAAAAATATTATATTAAAATTGAGAAACATCACAAACACATAAGGAAGTACCTGTACCTGTGATCTTAAGAAGTTAAAAGAATTATGCCAACTTTGATCGGGGGAAGGCGGGGGGAGAAGGCAGCGTTTTGTGCCTTAACACGCCCCTTTTGCTAGACCACGTCCCCTGACTTCATAAACCACACCCATTTTCATGCTGTGTTCTGCCTCCTTTCATACAGTGTCCCAAACCCCTCAATGCACATTTGGGCCCTGGGGCTGAGTTAAATCACATGGAAAGCTGGATTCTAAGAGAAATAGGAGATTTGCCAGCTCATTTGGGAATCTAGGAGGTCTTTGCGTTTTCAGGGAACTTCCTGGATGTTCCAAAAGAGTCGACATGGTTATAAGAAAGAAAAGTCATAGGGATGATATCCCTAAAGGTAGAAAAAAACGTTAGCAGCATATGTAATATGATGATCCCGTTCACTTTAGAAAAGGATCGCTGAAGTCTGTATTTTATGGGGTTTTATTTTTATTATATTTTAATTTTTATTATGTATATATGGGGAATGTATTTTATATATTTTATCTGTATCTCATGGGGCAAGAGAGAGTAATAGAAGGTAATGGCTACAATGATCTTGTAGAAAAAGGTTTGAAGTCTTCTGGGTGTGACATGGTGCTTGAAATGGTATGATACCCCTAAGCGGGGGAGATTTAATAGGCAAAAGGAGACCATGGTAGACCAATGCAGACTATATCAGGAGGTGTGGCAACCTCTATGTTGATTTTATCATTAACCAATTCCCTTCAGAGCCTTTTTTAATTAGGCAACGTGTATAGCTGACCAAGCGCCTCCTGCGTGTAGAAGACAGAGTGATGAAACAAGTCATTATCTCAGAAAATTAGAATATTATATTAGACCAACTGTAATTTTTTTTTAAACAGAAATGTTGGACAAATGAAAAGTATGTACAGTAAATGCACTCAATACTTGGTTGGGGCTCCTTTTGCATGAATGACTGCATCAATGCGGCATGGCATGGAGGCGATCAGCCTGTGGCACTGCAGAGGTGTTATGGAAGCCCAGGTTGCTTTGATAGCAGCCTTCAGCTAGTCTGCATTGTTGGGTCTGATGTCTGGGGTTAAGGTCAGGCGAGTTTGCTGGTTAATCAAGCACAGTGATACTGTGGTTATTAAACCAGGTATTGGTACTTTTGGCAGTGTGGACAGGTGCCAAGTCCTGCTGGAAAATAAAAATTCCATCTCCAAAAAGCTGGTTGGCAGAGGGCAGCATGAAGTGCTGTAAAATTTCCTGGTAGACGGCTGCACTGACTTTGGTCTTGATAAAACACAGTGGACCTACACCAGCAGATACATAGAATGCAACCGCACACTGCTACCAGATAAAGCACAAAATGCCATAGTGATATAGAGTATTCCAAAGCTCATGCTATGCTTGTTTGATAAATCAGAGACTCTTCAGTCAGCACCTGCACTCTGGGATGTGCTGACTGAAATTTCTCTTTTTTTCTTTGTAAGTTTGTACTGGAGGTGTGGCTACTCCATTTGGTCATGCACTCCTGACCAGCCCATTTGCCCCACAGGTTGTTTTTAATCAGTGCAACTATAAAGCCGGGTGATTCGGCATGCATGCTAGTATCTACATTCCTGAACTAGGGGAGGCCTTTGAAGCACCAGAAATGGCAAAAGGCAGAGTGGATACAGCATATATGTGGAACAAAACACCCCCTGATTATATGGAAGCCAAGTCTGGCACATAACAGGTAGGAGATAGTGTTAGGTTCCCATTCTGCAGAGAACACCTTGACGATTCGGTGAATGGGCTCAGATAATTTTGTACAAAATATATCTGACAAGAGTCTCTGATTTATCAAACAAGCATAGCATGAGCTTTGGAATACGCTATATCACTATGGCATTTTGTGCTTTATCTGGTAGCAGTGTGCGGTTGCATTCTATGTATTTTCCTTTGACATGTATTTAGCCATAGCAACCTACACCAGCAGATGACATGGCTCCCCAAACCATCACTGATTGTGGAAACTTCACACTAGACCTCAAGCAGCTTGGATTGAGTGCCTCTCCACTCTTCCTCCAGACTCTGGGACCTTGATTTCCAAATGAAATTCAAAATTTACTTTAATCTGAGAACAACACCTTTGACCACTGAGCAACAGTCCAGTTCTTTTTCTCCTTGGCCCAGGTAAGACGCTTCTGGCATTGTCGATTGGTTATGAGTAGCTTGACACATGGAATGCGACACTTGTAGCCCATGTCCTGGATACGTCTGTGTGTGGTGGCTCTTGAAGCACTGACTCCAGCAGCAGCCCACTCCTTGTGAATCTCCCCCAAATTTAGGAAAGACCTTTTCTTAACAATCCTATCAAGGCTGCGGTTCTCCCAGTTGCTTGTGCACCTTTTTCTATAACCCTTTTTCCTTCCACTTAACTTTCCATTAATATGCTTTGATACAGCACACTGTGAACTGCCAGATTCTTTAGCAATGACCTTTTGTGGCTTACACTCCTTGTTAAGTGTGTCAATGACAGCCTTCTGGACATCTGTCAAGTCAGCAGTCTTCCACATGATTGTGTCGCCTACTGAACCAGACTAAGGGACCTTTTTGAAGGCTTAGGAAGCCTTTGCAGGTGTTTTGGGTTAAGTATTCTAATTTTCTGAGATAATGACTTTTGGGTTTTCCTTGGCTATAAGCCATACTCATCAGCATTAACATAAATAAACACTTGAAAAAGTTCACTCTGTTTGTAATGACTATATAATATATGTGTTTCACTTTTTGAATTGAATTACTGAAAAAAACAACTTTTTGATGATATTATAATTTATTGAAATGCACTTGTAGATCATACATAGATTGTTTATAAAATACTGCTGGAGAGGTGACAGGTCCTCTTTAAAATGGATGGTTTCATCAGGGGTTTGAGCAATCAGTTTTTTCATACATTGAGGTTGAGCTGTGTCTCTATATTATTCTGTCATTGTAGGAGGAACAATGAATTTCCAGAAACATGTTTGCAATAAGTGATATGTAATAGATTTTTGTAGATGAAGCATCATAGCTTTTTCATCAATAATCACTCCTCAACCGCTCCCCTTTCATCTTGACTTATGGGTCTAGATTTCAGTGATCAAAGGATGACATAGGGAACACTGGAAGAGTTGGGAAGGCTTGTTGATGAAAAGCTAGGTAACTTCATTGGCTTGGCAATGCCCAGTGGACACATGCAGCATGGTGCAAGAAGGGATTAACCCCTTGGATACAGAAGGTTTTTTCGTTTTTTGTGTTTTCATTTCTCTATCTTCCTTGAGCCATAACTTTTTTTTTATTTTTCTGTTCACATATCCATACAAGGGCTTATTTTTTGTAAGTTGTACTTTCTAATACCACCATTTAATATGTCATACAGTGTAGTGGGAAGCGGGAAAAAATTTCGAAATGGGATGGAATTGGAAAAAAAAACGCAATTCCTTCACCATTTTACTGGTTTTGTCCTTACGGCATTCCCTTTGTGGCAAAACTGACCTGTGCCCTTCATTCTATGGGACAGTATGTTTACATGATACCACATACGTATAGGTTTTTTGTGTCTAAATAGTATAAAACGTTGAAATAGTATAAATAAAGGATAAGGGCAGGTTCACATCGCCATTATGGATTCCGTTTTTGTTTTCCATTATAAGATGGTTATAACGGAAAATAACGGAATCCATTATTTAAGAGGCATTCCGTTTTGATCCGTTATTTTACAAGTCTATGGGAATCATAACGGATCCGTCTTGTTCCCGTTATGCAAGAGGGAAAACAAAGTCCTATCGACAGGACTTTTTTCCCCCGTTCTGCATAATGGAAACCAGACGGATCCGTTATGATTCCCATAGACTTCTATTATGACGGAAAGCAAAACGGAATGCCTTTTAAAGGCTTCCGTTTTGCATTCCGTTATAATACAAGTCTATGGGCAGCATAAGTTCTGGACTCCTGCATAATGGAAACAAGGACGGATCCGTTATGCTGCCCATAGACTTGTATTATGAAGGATCAAAACAGAATGCCTTTATTTTATTTTTTTTACATAACCATATTCTGACCCCCACAACTTTTTATATAGTTATATCTACTGAGCATTTTTTGCAGGACGATCTGTATTTTTTAATGATAAATTTTTGGAGTGCGTGTGACTTTTTGATCACATGCCGCTGCAAGGAGGGTTACAGAGCTATGTTTACACTTGTTTTTAAGTAGACAAATTGCATACACCAGTTTGCCATCTTTGTACAATGCAGTAGCTTACGCTAAAAAACAACCTGCAGAAACTTTCTCATATGCAGGAACACTTTCACTGTTCAGTGGAGTTAATCTGACCTCTTATTAATATTAATTTGCTCTGCACCATATTTTAATTGTAAAAACACTGAATTAAAATATTCCACTTTTAGTGTTATATGACTTGTTAAATAGATGGCTGGGCCTTTGAGAGTTGCATTTCAACCTGTTGTGCATATGCATATACAGATGTGTGCTTAAAATTATACTTAACACCAGCTGTCCAAAGAATTGCAGAAATTGCATCGTCTCACTACAATCTTCCAATTAATTTAATTTGTTTTCAGATTTCTTTAGTTTCAGCTAACACTTTTTGTTCTTGTGGTCTGAGGGAAAGTGGGGTCCAAAGGGAAGGACATTGATGACCTAATAATATTAAAGAGGTATTCCCATCTGGACATTTTTGGCATATCAATAGTGTGAGGAATATGGGGAAATATAATTGATGCCTGCCAATTTTTTGTCAAGGGTGATGGGCATCTTGCCTAGGAAATAGGCTCCACAAACCCTGAAAGTAATAATGTTTTGCACCTCCAGCGGCCGAACTGGAAGCAAGCTTCTCTGACAGAATGCCCCCTGCTTGGGGGCCCCAAGCTGGTCAACTGCATCAAAGAAACCCGCCAGACAGTCTGGAACCGTGAGTTCATAAGGATTTATGAAATGAAAGTACATCTTAGCCGTATACTGGTTACATCTTCGATATCCCGGGAATGAGTCGAACATTCCCCTGGGCCTCCCTCACTTATAGGACCCAGGGAAGGGGAGATATGGAGAACTCATAGCAGAGGCCAAGTAGCAATGCCGTGTTTGGTTTCCAAATGTACCAGGGACCCAGTCAGATCCATTGGCACCAGACCCACCTCCCTATGACCTTCTGGTGAGGAGTTATGCCGAGTGGGAAGGGCATGACCGACCAAGGGTTTAATTGCCTGTGTGGGGCAGTAGACATTATCTTTCTTCTGAAGGGAGGTCAAGACATGTATCATGTTGGACGAGACCAGGAACCCCCACTGGCATCACTGCCTCCCATGTGACTGAAGCACCAAGGCCTACACATCCATCCGGTAACTGACTTTTGCGTTATCTGCTACTTCTAATTGTACTACTACCAGTATTTGTATCTCTGACCACTGTATACATCCTTTGTGTATATAGTGTTGTTGTCTAGTGTGCCTTTAAGGCGATTAAATATACAATTTAATCTTGGGTTGTTCTTTAATCTCGATCCACAAATTCACACATCCGTGTCTTGGTTTAATGTTACATACTACCTGGGCTCTTTTGTAGCCTGATATAATCCTTTTTAATGGACCAGGCTTATATCTAAAGAGGAACTGGTGGCAGTCTACTGGACTGCCAGGGCTCTGTTTCTCTGGATCAGTGAAAGGGCTCTCTCAGCCTGTCAGGGTTGTGAGCAAGTGTTGTGCCATGCCAGAGGTCGCAACCGCTCTCACTCCCCATGCCTCCCTGTGCCCATGTGGACAGGGGTGTCAGGGTAAAACTGTGCCAAGTTGATCTTACATACTCCCAGGGGGTGCGGAACGTCACATCCTGGTGAAAGTGAAGAGACCGTACCACGTAATCCCAACATAGTAGTGACATCAGCCAGGGCTGCGAGATTTGGTTCATCACAGATAGTGTTGAAGTGAAACTAATTAAATTCAATATGAATTTCGCTACAAATTCTAATTTCCTCATGGATCATGGTAACAAATAGTTTTTTTTCCTAAAATATCGGGTACAGGGGTTACAAAGTAAAAGTAAGAAGCCTCTGAATGTGGTATGACCCATAATGCCGTGCAGCCAGCCAATCAGCAGATAGCCATTCACTGTGATGTCACAACCTTATAAAAAATCAAATTCCCCCCGGTCACTGCCATATTACTGTGAACTGAGCATAGGGAAAGATGTGGCAAGTGCTAGGGACAGTGTTATAGCAATTTTTTAATTGTAGAGTATTGGATAGGGAGACTGCGGGGACAGTGCAGGCTCTGTGTAATTGCCCTGTGCATCTTGTTCCAGTGCTGTGCCATTCATTCTTAATCTGTTCTGTTATACATAGACTTACTGTGCATCAGACTTAGTCTCAACAGCCTGTCTAATATATAGGCGCGTGTACCTAGTTCATCTACTGCTCCAATAATAATAAATCTGTTAAGTTTTACATAGATGAACAGTGCATCAGACTCATTGTCAACAGGCAGTGTAATATTTAGGCATGTTTTTCTAGCCTATCTGCTGAGCCATTCATACTTCATCTGTTACATTACTGATTCAGTTGCTGTACACTATGGCCAACAGACAATTGCCTGGGTACTCAAAAGGATGTTGCTTTAGCTGGCACAAGTAGCAGCAGAAGAAGGGTTGGTGGTAGCAGCAGCCGCAGCAACAGGCCAGAATTGTCATCCAGCGGTCAAGTTTTGACCAACATTCCAGCTGTACTGCTGTACTTGCTCTTCAACATGATCTCAGGTGACAACAGATACACACAGCCAGGAATTGGTGGGTTCCTCTGACACCACATTTAGTTGGCATGGCCCAAGAACAAACTCTGTTCTCTCACCTGTCCTGCAACTGCCTCTTTCTTTTGCTGCTCCTTCTGCTCTGGATGTAATGCATGCTGCTAGCTCTGTAGTGGAATAGCCTGACGCAGCAACCACTGCATCTCCCAGAGGCCCACACACCTTCTCCAGCAGTCAGGGCTCCTTGACCTCAGCAGAAGGAAGCTAGCCTTCTTTCCCTTCGTCTGATGCTCCTCCTAATCCTCATCATCCCTAAAATCCTCATTATTTTAGGGAACATGGTCACCGATAACGGGAAGAACATTCTGTCTGCGCTGCATCAGGGAGGGCTGACCTATGCGCCCTGCATGGCGGACGTCTTTAAGCTGGTTGTCACCCGGTACTTAAATCTTCCACTCAACTGCAAGACGTCTTAAAAATGTCAAGAAAACTGTGCATGCACTTCAGCCACTCTTTCTGTGCAAAACATGCCCTCCTTGAGCTGCAAAGGCAGAATGGTGTTCCCCTACATCGCCTCATATGCAACGTTTCTACACATTAGAACTTTACCCTCCACATATTGGACCGACTGTATGAGCCGAGGAAACCCGTCACCGATTCTTGATGAGGCAGATGGACAGGACTACTTTCCGGTGTAACTTTGATGTTAGACACTGGCAGCTCATACGTGACACCTGCTGTTTGCTCAGGCCTTTTGAGGAGGCCACTTTATATGTCATTCGCCAAGACTACGGGATGAATAATGTCATTCCATTCCTTCACATCCCGAAGGGGATGCTGATAAATCTTACTAGCGAGGGGACAAAAGACGGGGTGCCTACATCTCACGACCACCTGAGCCCTGTGGCTGAACTGGCACAGGAGGAGGACATAAACTCTCAGGAATTCTACACAGGTCTAGGTGGTTTATCTGCCCAAGCAACAGGAGAGGAGCAGGAGGAGCTAGAGGGCGACGACACAGATGACCCTGCGCAAATGGCCAGATGCATGCTGAGTTGCTTGCGTAATGACAGCCATACCATTCGGCAGAGGGAGGAGTACTGGCTCTACACAATGTTAGATCCTCGCTACTGGTCCTAAATTGCATCCTTTTTTACACTTTCTGAGAGGGATGAAAAACTCAGCTACTATTGAGACATGCTTTGTAGTTGGTTGGTCACTGCCTACACGTGCCATGGCCCATCCTCATGAAGGTCTAACTGGGGGGACCCTCTAAGCTCACGCTCCACTGCCATGATGGTTGGAGTAGGGGGGGGGGCAGGAGCAGCACCAGCTCCATCAGCAGCAACTTAAGTCTTGAGTCTTTCATGAGCATTTTAGTTCACCTGCCTATTGAAGAAACCACCCAGCAGCAACATGGAGCAGAACCTGAACCAGCAGACGGTGGCATACTTGGACTGTACCCTGTCTTCCCAGATCCAAGATTTCCTGGACTACTGGGCAACTAAACTTGAATTGTGGCTGCAACTGGTCTAGATTGCTCCAGGCAAGCTTTCCTGCCCGTCTAGTAATGTGGCATCAAAGCGGGTGTTTAGTGCGGCGGGTGGCATAGTTACCCCAAAGAGAACTGTTGAATGACTAACCTTTCTTAAAAGTTATCAGGCCTGGATGAACCAGGGTTTTCAGACACCGGTGACTGATACAAGAGACTAAATCATTATGGCAGTAATGATCTGACTGTAGTGTGCTGCCACACCAGAACATTGTGACAAATGGCCTGTTACTTATGCTCACATGCTGCTGCCACTATTCTGATGCTGTTCCCCACCTGATTCCACACACCTGCTGCCTCTACTGCCATCTGCCTCTACTGTGATCTGCCACCATCTTGCGCTGTTACTGCCACTGCTGTTGCCCTCCCTCCTTGCTGACTCGGGGCCACAATTGTAACTCTTTATGCTGCTGCCACCCCTACCAGTTTGTTTTGTGGCCACTAATGTGACTCTTCCTGATGTTGCAACCCTCAACAGTCTGTTATGAGGCCACTAATGTCTCTGATTGGCCGTTTTGACATCACCTTTTATGGGTTCTGTCGTTTGAGCATCCAGAAAACCTCTATTACACAGTATGCTAAATCAGAATTCATGATCATATTTTGGAAGCCAAAAGCAGAAGTGGGTATAAAACACAGAAGACATGCAAATATTTCCATCACATTTTATTTCTGTTTCGGACCCACTCCTGTTTTTGCCTTATCAATACTAGTCAAATACTGATGCAAAAAACTGTCCAAATACTGACGGTATGATAGGGACTATCAAAGTCATGCATGCAGGGCTTCCTTTTCATCTAAATAAATCTGATTTCAGAGGCAAATGGCCATAACTCATGCAAACTGAGCATTAGGCCTCTATCACATGGTCAGTATTTTGCATCAGAATTTGATCATGATTTGGAGGCCAAAAGCAAGAGTGGGTCCAAAATAAAGAAGACATGCAAATATTTACATCAAATGTTTTCTCTGTTTTGGACCCAGTCCTGTTTTTGACCAATACAGATCAAATGCTGGCCAAATACTGGCGGTGTGAAGGCAGATGCTCAAACAACAGGATTTGATTTTTTGGGGTTGTTCTTCAGAAGAACAAAAAAAACACAGTGGTTTGAACAGCCTTACTGCTGACACCCTCTCCACTGTCATGGGGCCACTACTTGAATTTTGGGCCACTGCACTTTTAAAGAGGACCTTTCACCACTCCTGACATGCCTGCTTTAATAGCTTCATGCATTCCCCATGTAATAACAAGTCTGGAACATCAATTCTTATGTCTGTATGTTGTGCCATTCCTTTATTATTTGCACTAGAAGTTATGAATGAATTGCTATTTGCCTTCAGTAAAGGAACAGAGGGGAGGTGACCAGTTGGGGGTGTGTACCTGCACAGACTGACTCTATCCAATTAGTGCTGCCATGTTCAGACTGTTCAGGTACACACCCCCAACTGGTCACCTCCCCTCTGTTCCCTTACTGAAGACAAATAGCAATTCACTCATAACTTCTAGTGCAAAAAATAAAGGAATGGCACAACATACAGACATAAGAATAGATGCTCCAGACTTGTTATTACATGGGAAATGCATGAAGCTATTAAAACAGGCATGTTAGGAGTGGTGAAAGGTCCTCTTTAAGTCCACAACAATAAATTAGACCTAACGCTAACATTGACCTGTAATGCAGAGTTCACAATTCAGTTATTTGGTCAGTTATTTCCATCACTTATTGTGAGGAAAATTCAGGAGCTAAGCCTACTCTCGGATTAGGTATCATGAATAGATCTGAGCCTGTTCTGTGGGTTTGACCCACATCTGCTTTGGACTGACAAAAACTGACCAAATAAGCGAAGTGTGAACTAAGCCTAATAGTGACCCACAATCATTCTACATTTAATTCACTGCCTAACATTAGAGATGAACGAAGCGATTCGTTGATTCGTATCGAATCTTGGAAATTTTCAACTGCGAAGTGAATGAATCCGAATATTAGGTAATTCGTTTTGTATTATTCGTAAACGTACACAAAATTTTACACGCTAACTATACGTACGATGCGTATGAACCATACGAAACGTACGCATTATGCGTGAGCAGGATGACGATACGCCCACGCAAGAGCGGGAAAGTGAAGATACGCCCCCCTCAGAACTGGAAAAAAACAGCCCAGCCCACCGGGAACTAACTGCACGTATTTGCACGTATAGGGAGTGAAGACTCCTCCTTCAGTACTCCACCCTCCTCTGAGTCACTCAGTCTGAACCAGTTTAGACCAGTGCTTACTGCTGACCTGAGAGCAAGTATTTTCAACAGCAAGCATGGCTCAAAAAAAGGCTGCGTGACCTGCGTCCCAACTGGAACAAAATGTACTTTGAGGATGGGTTACCAGAACCACCGCCCGCTGCAGACATCAGGATGTCACAGGTTCAACTGTGTGATAGAAACACAGCTTCAGTGCCTGGGTCATCAACTGCTGCGACTAGTGAGGCGGCTGGAGCATCTGCAGTTTTTTGTGTGGCTGGAGTGCCCACTCTGTCTCATTCAGTGGAGGTGGCTGTAGCATCCACTTTGCTGCCTAGGAGGAGATCCACCCCTTCCATACACCAGAACCTCATTCTTCCGGCATCTGTGACAGCCCATGCACAGACCCTCTGGGAGTATAAAACCGCAGTGGAGGACTGGGTCATAAAGGTACTTGACCACCCTAAGCCAGGAGATCCTTCACTGGAACGCAGGAAGGGAACTGTGGTTTGGTTTTCAGTTGGGCGAGGGTCTGGCTTCCTGCAGGATTACGAGGATGGGAAGGAGTATTTCGTGGGCCGCTGGTCGGTGAAACAGGCGTACCTGCCACAACATCGGCATAGCCTGTACATGGGGGATCAGGTGGAGTACACCCCGATGGCGTCCCTAAAAAGCCCATTTGCAACCGGGGTTACCCTCCTTTCGCAGCCTCTGGTGCCTACAAGGGAACCAGTAGTGTGGCCAGATGAACCACCAGGTCCAGGACGCTTGCGCTGCCTGCAGAAGTTCCCAGATGGCGTCCTCCGGTTCAGGGAAAAGCCACAGCCTCAGCTGGAGCCTCCAGGACTGCCAGCACCACCACCACCACAGTCCTTACAGGTGGGTCAGCTGACTACGTCTTCATTCACCTTCAAATCTACGGTGATCCACCAGTACCAGCTGCCATGAAAGGTGAAGCCAGCAGCAGCCGGGGAAGCTGGGTCTTCTTCCCTGGATGCAACCTTTGCGGAACCGCTGCAGCCGGAAGTTCTTACCCCAGCTGTCCCAGCAGGAGGATCCGGAAAAGCTCAAGTGGCTGCAGCACTCGCCAGCGTGACCACCACCCGGACCTGGTCAAGTCCGAATTCCAGAACAAGAGGGCACTGGACCTCCACCACTGTAGCGAGCGTGGCCTACAAGAGGCAGGATCGTCCTCTTATGACCTTCAGCAGCAGCTCGAGCAAGGAGGATTTCGGTCCCTCATCTGAGGAACCCAACGTCAAGGACTGCAGGAGGACCTATGGGAGCCACACCATGGACTGCACCTGACGGGTGAGACCTAGTTGGCACTTTTTATCTTTGTTTGTTTGTTTGTATTGCTCCCGTTTGACTCTCACCCAGATGGACATGGCTGTCAGGACTCCCCCCATTCTGCAGAAAATTCCCTGTTGTGCCGAAGTGAGCCTATTTTCCTTTTCCCCCCTTCTCAGGTTATTTGGGAGCCCCTTTTGCAAAAAGGGTACTTTATTTGCTGCTATTTTCTATTATCCATGTGGATTACACATTACCTGTTTGGATTACAATTTTACCTCACGTGGATTACAATTGAATTTTGGAATATGTGTTTCAGACAGACTGTTTTATCATTGCCAAGCCAAGTAGGAGCCATAAGGAGAGACTCAAACGTATATCTGAGCCTTTTATGCTTGCAAATGTGAAATTGATTGCACTGAAATGTTTCCATAATTTGCTGTATTTTAGCTACACTGTTTTTAATGGTTCAGCACTTTAGCCCATTGTGTGTATTCTTTATCTGGTACTGCAATGTGTCTTATTAATGCACTTATTGTACAGTGTTTTTAGTAAATTACTAACTTATTGAAAGCTATCAGCAGTGAGCACCTTATTTTTCTAGTTCATATAGTCTTCCTCTAAAGACTGTAGGCCGTGGCCTAGCCTCGTGCGTATGACGCATTCACGCGTCAATTGTATGTTAAGGATTCATACGCACTTTTGTACACTAATGCTTACATATTGCGTACTTTTAACTACGCTGACAGTACTACGTAATTTACGCAGGAATGTTCGCAAAACAACGATTTTTTTTTATGTAGATTCGACGAAAAAGTTCGTGCGAATACGAATCTTGTCAGATATTCGGCGAATATTTGGCGAATAAAATTTTGAATGATTCGCTCATCTCTACCTAATGTAGGGGCGCTCAGCGTTTTTTTTTTTTTTTTGCTTTACTGAAGGATGCTTTTCTTTTGGTTTAGCTAGGGATTAGCTCGGAATGTTGGTGGCCTGCACGATGATGCGCGCATCCATATATGTGATCTGCCTGGCACAGTAACTGTTTCACTACCAGAAAGGACTAGCTATGCATGTTGCTGCACTGCACAGTAATGTACACCAGGATACATTCTGCCTAAAGTTTAACTGCAGGTCGGGATAGACCTAATTTAACACGCTTTGTGACTAATTAATTCGGATCAAAGCAAATTTAGGGGGGAAAATTTGGCGAAGTGACTGAATCGAATTTTTGAAAACTTTGTGCCACGGGGAGCCGGCGGCGCGCTTCCTCCGTGCCGAGCCACCGGACTCCCACTGTTGTTCAGGAGCGAGGACGAGATGTGCGTCCTCATCTCCATGACAACAGGGGCGGGGAGGACCAGGCGCGCATTCAGTCTCAGCGCGGCCGGCGTCCTCCCCATCCCCTTCACGACCAGCAGGAGGAGCTTCTGAGCGCTGGCAGGAGGTCCAGTGCTCAGCTATGAATATGTGTGCTATAGGTCACGTGACCTACCTCTGAGTACTGGCAGGGAAGCCAGCACTTCCTGTTTCAGTTTTGGAATTAGGTCACGTGATGCCACCTCGTCACATGACCTACTTGGATCCCTATTTAAACAGGCAGCCTGCCAGCCACAGGTTGCCTGTGATTAGTCTTTCTTCCAGAGCTTACCACTGTGATTGCTACCTGTGAATTTGGCTTGTGTACTGGACTACCCTCTCATCTCTCTCCTGGTACTTCGTTATCTCTCGGTTGGACCTTAACTTGTTATCGAATTTGGCTTCTGCATTTCTGTATTGTGGTTCTGTTTTCGTTTATTGTTTTTTCCTGTTATTCCCTTTCCCTATACGCCCCTGCTCGTATCTAGGCTAGGGATTGTCGCCCAGTTGTAGGCCGTTGCCTAGGACGGGTCGTACAAGTAGACAGGGTCAGAGGTGGGGTTCAAGTCAGGGCTGCACTTACCCCCTAACGTGACACTTTGCTCATCTCTATCGATAGTAATGTCTGACCTGCTGTCCCTGAAGTGGGACTCACACACCTTGGGAGGGAGCAGTAAACCTTTACTGTCCCTACCTACTTGCACAATCCACCCTAAGCAGCGACCCATAACTGGTTGAGAGTCCCTTGCTAGATAAGTGCTGGGTCCTAAAAGGAAGAAAGAACCTAGTAACGGATCAGTGACCACACTATGATACAAGAAGAACAGACTAGCCAAATCAGATCCAATACAGATTGTAGATGTCAAAAAAAGGAGAGCAATCAGAGGCTGCCGTGTGAGGACCAGAAGGGACAAGAGTGCCGGGGAGCAGGGTAAGTATAATCTATATAAGGGCCCTGGAATTGGAGTGATGTGTTAGACTTTGGATAAGGCTACTTTCACACTAGCGTTTTAAAATTCCGGTATTGAGTTCCGTCATAGGGGCTCAATACCGGAATAAAACGCTTCAGTTTTGTCCCCATTCATTGTCAATGGGGACAAAACTGAACTGAAGACAACGGAATGCTCCTGAAAGCATTCCGTTCCGTCTTCAGACCGGAGAACAAACCGCAGCATGCTGCGGTTTGCTCTCCGGTCCAGGCATCCGCACCAAGACGGATCCGGAATGACCCCCAATGCAAGTCAATGGGGGTGGATCCGTCTGGTGTGACCATAATGGTAACCGGATCCGCCCTCCATTGACTTTCAATGGAGTCCATTACGGATCCGGGTACACATAGACACATACAGACATAAACATACACACACATAAAGACATACAAACACACATACATACTTACATGCTCCCCGGCAGGTCTTCGGAGCGTCAGGACGGCTCACACAGGTCACGATTCCCCACAGCGCCCTCTGCTGGGCGCCTGGTGGAATCGTCAGATGACGATTCCACCAGGCGCCCAGCAGAGGGCGCTGTGGGGAATCGTGACCTGTGTGAGCCGTCCTGACGCTCCGAAGACCTGCCGGGGAGCATGTAAGTATGTATGTGTGTTTGTATGTCTATATGTGTGTATGTTTATGTGTATGTATATGTATGTACATGTATGTACTGTGTGACATGTGTGGGGCCGGAGCGCGGTTCCAGCTCCACACATGTCACTGCGGCAGGCCTGATCCGGCAGCACCCTTCACCTGCCGGATCAGGCCTGCCGCCAGTGTGAAAGTAGCCTAACCCATTTAAGACACAGACAAAAGACAAACAACACACTATGATAAAGTCATTTAATAGCTACAGCAAGGGAGGGATGCATGTTCCCACAGTAGTATAAGGCCTAATAAGGCTAACACAAACCAATATGTATAAAAAATGACATAACATGCAGATGAGTATCATAATTAAAACAGTGATAACATGACAAACAGATGCAATGCTGTGTGGCAAGTTTTATTTTTAGTGGTTCTTTCCCTTTATTGGCTTGTAATTAGAGATGAGCGAGCACTAAAATGCTCGGGTGCTCGTTATTCGAGACGAACTTTTCCCGATGCTCGGGTGCTCGTTTCGAGTAACGAACCCCATTGAAGTCAATGGGAGACTCGAGCATGTTTGCAGGGGACCAAGGCTCTGCCTAGGGAAGGCTGGGTGAAAACCTGGAAACCTCAGAAAATGATGGAAACACCACGGAAATGGACAGGAAACAGCAGGGGCAGCATGCATGGATGCCTCTGAGGCTGCCTAATCCCATCATTACCCCAAATTCTCCTGCAACAGCTTGGTGGTTACCCCCATGGCAATTGTGCTCACCCAGACCAAGAAAGGCGAGGCACATGCCCATCACATGTTAGGGAAGCACCCAACTAGGTGCAACGAAGGTCCATCACCGCCTGCAGGTGACACCACTGCTCATGTTGGCACTGCTGTGCTATCCCCCGCCCCACGACGCAGGCATAAGCCTGACACAGCATGGTGACAGCGTAGTGACACCAATAAGTGACCAAGTTAGATTGAGGGAGCAGTCAAATGTCTGTAGGCGAGCCTCCCAAAAATTTTTTTTGGAGTGTCCGAAGTTGACCCTCCTAAAAAATTGTCATTAGGAGTGTCCTGTAGTTGACCCTTCAGGTGTAAAATATTTTTTTTGTTTTTCGAAGGTGTTATGGCATAGTAATTTATGTACAACCCATGCAGCTGGCATGGTGGTGAAAATATATATCGATTGTCGAAATTTGGCTTACATCAAGTTTAGTATCTGTTCTTATCAGTTGCTGTGGCTGTTGGTGGTAAAGTGGTGAGCATAGCTGCTTCCCAAGCAGTTGACCCGGGTTTGATTCCTGTCTATCGCACTATCGCAGGAGGCAATTAAAAGAAGAACCAAAAAAAAATCAGTACAATATCTAATACATCCCCTACCCGGGTAAATTGTTTGGAGAGAGGGCCTGTAGGTGGGGGGCAGGCTGGGGGGAAGGAGGTTGAGCTGGAAGAGCCAGAGGAGTGCCCCCTTGGCTAGCGTGTGTGGTGGTGACAACAGCCGGATGGAGTTCGCAGGACCACAACTTAAAAATTTAGCATCAACCGGTACAGTTGTCAACTATGAGATTGATCAAGTGGGGCATGTGTTGTATGTATTCTTCTCAGTTTAATACCGTATACGGCACCTATCCGGAAAAATAGTTTGGAGAGAGAGAAAGAGAGGAAAAAGACGTATTTTTAAAAGTGACGTTCAGTATAGATCAGTTAAAGAGAAAGAAAGGTTATATGAAATGGATTTGTATCACTGAGAGCAAAAGAACCTATTTTTTTACGTGACGTGCAGTATAGATCACTTGGAGATAAAAAGGGGAATGTGCAGACTTGGGCTGCTATAGTGCAAACCACTATGGTGGTGACAACAGAGTGAGCGAGTGACACTGCGGGAGCAGGCGAGCCACATAAACATTTTTCGTGGCCCTGTATGGCGGCAGTGACAACAGAGTGACTGAGCTAGTATGCGGTAGCTGGTGAAGCAACCAAAAATTTAGCCTGACACAGCATGGCGGTTACACCACCAATGACTTTGTCCAACTGAGAATACAGTGAAATGGCTTTAGTTGAGCCTCCAAAAAATTTTTTTCTTTTCGGAGTACATAAAGTCTACTGTCAGCAAAAAAATTTTTTTTTAAATGTCGGTACTTGCGCCTCCTGAAAAATTGTTTTGGACTGTCTGTTTGACGCTCCTGAAACATTGTTTTACACTGTCTGTAGTTGACACTGCGGAAAAATTGTTTGGAGAGAGGGCCTGTAGGTGGACCTCCGGAAAAATTGTTTGGAGAGAAGGCCTGTAGGTGGACCTCCAGAAAAATTATTTAGAGAGAGGGCCTGTAGGTGGACCTCCAGAAAAATTGTTTGAAGAGAGGGCCCGTAGGGGGCCCTCCTGAAAAATTGTGGTAAAAGAGTGCCAGTTGGACCTCTAAAAAATGGCGTTTTTTTGGTCAGCGTTAGGCAAAGACGACAAGGAGGAGGAGGAGGAGTAGAAGGAGTAGAGAAGAGGAATCGGATACATAAGTAATGTAAATCTTTAGCTGCATTCCCCCGGAGGAGATTTGAATTCCGGTGAAATCCAGGCTTTGTTCATTTTAATAAGCGTCAGCCTGTCAGCGCTGTCAGTTGACAGGCGTGTACGCTTATCGGTGATGACGCCACCAGCTGCACTGAATACCCGCTCTGACAGCACGCTAGCGGCAGGGCAGGCCAGCACCTCCAAGGCGTACAGTGCCAGTTCAGGCCACGTGTCCAGCTTTGAAACCCAGTAGTTGTATGGAGCAGAGTGATCGCTATGGACTTTGGTATGGTCAGCTAGGTACTCCCTCACCATCTTTCTGTACAGCTCCCCCCTACTCTGCCTAGACTGGGGACAGGTGACAGTGTCTTGCTGGGGTGACATAAAACTGGCAAAGGCCTTGGAGAGCGTTCCCCTGCCAGTGCTGGACAAGCTGCCTGCTCGCCTCCTCTCCCCTCCGCCGCTACTTGGCCAACAGAACCATGCCCTCTGCCGCTAGCGGCGTCAGATGGGAAGGATTGTTTCAGCTTGTGCTCCAGGGCCTGTTGATATTTATTCACTCTCATACTCCTTTCCTCTGCAGGGATGAGAGTGGAAAGGTTCTGCTTGTACCGTGGGTCCAGGAGAGTGAACACCCAGTAATCGGTGTTTGAAAAAATGCTTCTAATACGAGGGTCACGGGATAGGCAGCCTAACATGAAGTCTGCCATGTGCGCCAGAGTCCCAACACGCAAGAATTCCCTCTCCTCACTGGCCTGACTCTCCATTTCCTCCTCCTCCTCCTCTTCAGCCCATACACGCTCAAGAGTTAAGAAGGACTGAGCCCTCTTCTGTCTCGCCGACATTCTCCTCCTCTTCCTCCTCCTCTTCCTCCTCCTCTTCCTCCTCATCCTCATCCCCCTCCTCCAATACGCGCTGAGAAACAGACCGGAGGGTGCTCTGGCTATCAAGCGGCATATCTTCCTCCACCATCTCTTGTGACAAGCGCAAAGCATCCGACCTCATGCTGAGCAGTGAGTTTTTCAACAGGCAAAGCAGCGGGATGGCGAGGCTGATAATGGCGGCATCGCCGCTGACCATCTGTGTTGACTCCTCAAAGTTGCTCAACACCTGGCAGATATCAGACATCCACGTCCACTCCTCATTGTAGACTTGAGGAATCTGACTGACCTGACTACCAGTTCTGGTGGAAGTTGACATCTGGCAGTCTACAATGGCTCTGCGCTGCTGGTAAACTCTGGATAACATGTTTAATGTCGAATTCCATCTCGTGGGCATGTCGCACAACAGTCGTTGAGTGGGCATTTGTAGGCGGCGCTGCGCTGCCCTGAGAGTGGCAGCATCTGTGGTGGACTTGCGGAAATGCGCACAGATGCGGCGCACCTTGGTGAGCAAATCAGACAGATTGGGGTATGTCTTGAGGAACCGCTGAACTATTAGATTGAACACGTGGGCCAGGCATGGCACATGTGTCAGTCTGCCGAGTTGCAGAGCCCCCACCAGGTTATGCCCCTTGTCACACACAACCATGCCTGGCTTGAGGTTCAGCGGTGCCAGCCACACATCGGTCTGCGCCGTGATGCCCTGTAACAGCTCTTGGGCGGTGTGCCTTTTGTCACCTAAGCTTAGCAGTTTGAGCACCGCCTGCTGGCGCTTACCCACGGCACTGCTGCTGCGCCTAGAGCTACCGACTGAAGGCGCTGTGCCCACGGATGGTAATTCGGTGGAGGAGGGGTCGGAGGAGGAGGCATAGTACGTCTGAGAGACCGTGACCGAGGTAGGCCCCGCCATCCTCGGTGTGGGCAGTACATGAGCGGCCCCAGGGTCATTCTCGGTCCCAGCCTCCACCAAGTTAACCCAATGTGCCGTCAGTGAGATATAGTGTCCCTGCCCGGAAGCACTTGTCCACGTGTCCGTGGTTAGGTGGACCTTCTCAGAAACAGCGTTGGTCAGGGCACGGATGATGTTCTGTGACACATGCTGGTGTAGGGATGGGACGGCACATTGGGAAAAAAAATTGTGGCGGCTGGGGACCGAATACCGAGGGGCAGCCACCGCCATGAGATTGCGAAAGGCCTCGGTCTCTACAAGCCTATAGGGCAGCATCTCCAGGCTCAGCAATTTGGAGATGTGGACGTTGAGGGCTTGGGCATGTGGGTGGGTGGAACTGTATTTCCTCTTTCGCTCCAGCGTCTGCTGTAAAGACAGCTGAACGCTGCGCTGGGACACATTGGTGGACGCTGTGGAGGATCGTGGAGGCGAAGGTGTGGTTTTCCGGCGGGAGGCACTTGTGCCGGGGTCCTGGGCAGGGGGTTGACTAGCAGAGGCAGCGAGTGACACAGGGGAAGGAGCAGTGGTGTGACCCACAGGAGGTGAACGGCCTTGGTTCCATTGAGTGGGGTGTTTAGCACTCATATGCCTGCGCATGCTG
>ONZH01006289.1:0-20199 GCA_900303285.1 Rhinella marina | reverse complement strand
GTTCAGGCAGTGTGATGGCGGTGATATAGTGGTGTTCAGGCCGTGTGATGGCGGTATGTAGTGGTGTGGGGCAGTGTGATGGCGATGTTGTAGTGGTGAGTGGGCAGTGTGATGGCGGTGATGTAGTAGTGTGCAGGCAGTGTGATGGCGGTGAATGTAGAGTGTGCAGGCAGTGTTATGGCGGTGATGTAGTGTGTGCAGGCAGTATGATGGCGGTGATGTAGAGGTGTGCAGGCAGTGTGATGGCGGTGATGTAGTGGTGTGCAGGCAGTGTGATGGCGGTGATGTACAGGTGTGCAGGCAGTGTGATGGCGGTGATGTAAGTGGTGTTCAGGCAGTGTGATGGCGGTGATGTAGTGGTGTGTGGGCAGTGGTGATGGTGTGATGTAGTGTGTGTGGGCAGTGTGATGGCGGTGTTGTAGTGGTGTGCAGGCAGTGTGATGGCGGTGTTGTAGTGGTGTGTGGGCAGTTGTGATGGCGGTGATGTAGTGGGTGTGTGGGCAGTGTGATGGCGGTGATGTAGTGGTGTGGCAGTGTGATGGCGGTGATGTAGTGGTGTGTGGGCAGTGTGTTGGCGGTGTTGTAGTGGTGTGCAGGCTAGTGTGATGGCGGTGATGTAGCGGTGTACGGGCAGTGTGATGGCGGTGTTGTAGTGGTGTGTGGGCAGTGTGATGGCGGTGATGTAGTGGTGGTGGCAGGCAGTGTGATGGCGGTGATGTAGTGCAGTGCGAACAGTATGAGGGCAGTTTTACTGTGTTAGGTGAGGACGGTATTTCATGTCCATCATTATTAATCAGCGGTGACGTCTCTCGGCCTCCTCAGCCTGGAGGTGGCTCCGGGGTCCACTACTCCTCACTGTGATGCCATGACTAATTAGATGTGCCGCCTGACGCCCGGGCAGAGATCTCCCTGCATGACGGAGCAATGTCTGCTGCCCCAGGACGGTCACTGCCCCCTGTCCAGCCCCGTCCCTCATCCGGAGCCCAGGTCCATCAGCCGGCCGCTCCCCACATCCTCCTCTCCATCCTGTCCTCCTCACTCTGCTCCAGCAGGTCTCAGCAGCCACGAGCACAGAGCGGTGAGTAACTCTGCCCACTCCTGGGGGCCACGTATAATGGATGATGAGGGTGAGGATGCTCCTGGGGAAAGAGATGATAGTTATTATTGTCCTGTGTAGAGTGTCAGCTCTTGAGCTCAGACCATGTTGCTCCGTCTTCTCTTTGTGACTTTGTTTTATCAGTTGCCTCATTTTCTTGTTATTATATGGGGGGGGGACCCTGATAGACATTGGGGTCCAGGGACATATTGATGTCTGCCAGCGATTTAACCCCTTTCTCTCTGCTTCTTTCTGGTTCCTGCGGAGCTATGATTGTCGGTCGGTGCGATGGTTCTCACGCTGAATGACGGTTCTCGTGTGGGGCGTTGTCAGATACTGGTTGTCGTGTGGGACACTGGTTGTCACATTGGGTGATGGTTGTCGTGTGGGACACTGGTTGTCACATTGGGTGATGGTTGTCGTGCAGGACGCTGGTTGTCACATTGGGTGATGGTTGTCGTGCAGGACGCTGGTTTTCACGCTGGGTGATGGTTGTCGTGCAGGGCGCTGGTTGTCACATTGGGTGATGGTTGTCGTGCAGGACGCTGGTTTTCACGCTGGTGATGGTTGTCGTGCAGGACGCTGGTTGTCGCGCTGGGTGATGGTTGTCGTGCAGGACGCTGGTTGTCACATTGGGTGATGGTTGTCGTGCAGGGCGCTGGTTGTCACATTGGGTGATGGTTGTCGTGCAGGGCGCTGGTTGTCACATTGGGTGATGGTTGTCGTGCAGGACGCTGGTTGTCGCGCTGGTGATGGTTGTCGTGCAGGACGCTGCTTGTTACACTGGGTGATGGTTCTCTTGCGGGGCGCTGGGTTGTCACGCTGGGTGATGGTTGTCGTGCAGGACGCTGGTTGTCACATTGGGTGATGGTTGTCGTGCAGGACGCTGGTTTTCACGCTGGGTGATGGTTGTCGTGCAGGACGCTGGTTGTCACATTGGGTGATGGTTGTCGTGCAGGACGCTGGTTGTCGCGCTGGGTGATGGTTGTCGTGCAGGACGCTGGTTGTCGCGCTGGGTGATGGTTGTCGTGCAGGGCGCTGGTTTTCACGCTGGGTGATGGTTGTCGTGCAGGGCGCTGGTTTTCACGCTGGGTGATGGTTGTCGTGCAGGACGCTGGTTTTCACGCTGGGTGATGGTTGTCGTGCAGGACGCTGGTTGTCACATTGGGTGATGGTTGTCGTGCAGGACGCTGGTTGTCGCGCTGGGTGATGGTTGTCGTGCAGGACGCTGGTTGTCGCGCTGGGTGATGGTTGTCGTGCAGGGCGCTGGTTTTCACGCTGGGTGATGGTTGTCGTGCAGGACGCTGGTTTTCACGCTGGGTGATGGTTGTCGTGCAGGGCGCTGGTTTTCACGCTGGGTGATGGTTGTCGTGCAGGACGCTGGTTTTCACGCTGGGTGATGGTTGTCGTGCAGGGCGCTGGTTGTCACATTGGGTGATGGTTGTCGTGCAGGACGCTGGTTGTCGCGCTGGGTGATGGTTGTCGTGCAGGACGCTGGTTGTCGCGCTGGGTGATGGTTGTCGTGCAGGGACGCTGGTTTTCACGCTGGGTGATGGTTGTCGTGCAGGACGCTGGTTTTCACGCTGGGTGATGGTTGTCGTGCAGGACGCTGGTTTTCAACGCTGGGTGATGGTTGTCGTGCAGGGCGCTGGTTGTCACATTGGGTGATGGTTGTCGTGCAGGACGCTGGTTGTCACATTGGGTGATGGTTGTCATGCAGGACACTGGTTGTCACATTGGGTGATGGATCTCTTGCGGGGCACTGGTTGGCACGCTGGGTGATGGTTGTTGTACGGGGCGCTGGTTGTTGCGGTGGGTGATGGTTGTCGTGCAGGACGCTGGTTGTTGCGGTGGGTGATGGTTGTCGTGCAGGACGCTGGTTGTCGCGCTGGGTGATGGTTGTTACACTGGGCGCTGGTTGGCACGCTGGGTGATGGTTGTCATGTGGAACCAGGACTGCAGACCCTGAGAATACCAAATGTGGGGCCACGTTACCCCCATGGCTATCCCCAGAAGTCTGGAGCCGGCGGTCTGTACTTTGTGTAATACTGGGGTGTAATACCCGGAGACAGGACTAGGGGGCGCTGAGTGCCTGCTCCAGGACACCTGCTACCTCTCCACATGGCACAGTATAGAGGCAGCCCCCTCTGGTGGTCGTCAGCCGTACTGCAGGGCTTGATTTAACTCCTTGCAGACCGCATGATCTGTAGTCCGCTCTGTGGCGGTCTATCGGCTGCAGCGTGTGGCTGTTCTGTACTTTGTGTCTTCGCGGTTTACACTTCGTTCTCTCACAGACGGGACTTTCTCTGCCGCTTGTGGGAACATCATAAAACGTGCATGGCGGTAAAATCCGTATAGAAGCCCAGAGAGGTCTGCTGGTCTGTGGCCACCAATATCAGTGGACCCGCTAAATGTCACTGCCCCGGGGGCCACCAGTGCGGTTATCGTGACATGATCGCCCCCCCTCCTGATGATGGGGGTCATTTAGGCTGCTGGGGTTCACCTTTATTGTGTCCCACTTTATTTGACGCACTTACATAGGAATGGCGCGTGTGCAGAGCGCCATGCTTCACTTTACGGGCTCCGTGGGGGCGAATCCGAGCGATATAACCGCAGTGTCCACGATGGGACAACCCCTTTAACCCCTGAAGGACCGGGCCGAGTGCTGTTTTTGTGTTTTTTATTCCTTTCCACCTTAGATTAAGTCGGAAAATGGGGTAAAACTGTAAAAAAGAAGACAGGACAGAATTTTGATATTTTTGGGGTTTTGTGTTTACAGAGTTTTCTATACGGTAAATGACGCGGCGACTGTATTCTGCGGATCGGCAGGATCGCCGCCCGTTCATGTCGTTCCTATTATGTTTTACTGCTTCAAAAATAAAACCTTTTGTTTTCTGACCCCATAAAGTTTTTGATATTTCCGTCTGTCCGAGGCTGTAGTTCCACATTGGGGCACACATGACTGTTTCATCACTTTTTATTTCGTTTTTGTGGTGTCTGTTACAGCGTTCACCACACAGGAAAAATTATATCATTCGCTCAGACATTTTCGGATGTGACGATATTTTATTAGTTATTTTTGTGTAAAAAGGGGGTGAATTTTTTATATAATTTTTTTTTACATGTTTTAAACAATTTTTTTTACAATTTTCTTTACAGTCATTTTTCGTCCTCTTTGGGGCCTTGTACATGTGACCTCTGATCGCTTGTACCATAGACTGCAGTGGAGTACTATTGCAGTCTGTGGGATCCTGCCGGGCGGTCTCGGCTCTCAGGCAGTTTGCTATGACAGCGCTCGGAGTCTTCACAAGGCCTCAGGCTGTCATAGCGGACGATCACAACCCCATGATCTGAAGGCCGAGGGAGCCCCCCTCCTCTGTCTAACCCCACGATCTGTTCAGTGATGGGATCAGACTCAGGACCCCCTCCTCACATGACCACCAGGACTATAGGTGACCACCAGGACTATCGGTGACCACCAGGACTATCGGTGACCACCAGGACTATAGGCGACCACCTTTATCCTTCGTGCCCTGTGAGCCTCCTCTCTGTACCATCTCCAGTATGACCCATCAGACGGCTGACCCAATGCTCCTCAGGCTCCTCTACAACTTGTTCTGCAGCAGTTGGAGGATTATTCTGGAGCTGATGTCCTAATGTTCCACAATGAGTGTAATGATCTGCAGAAGTCCATGGTTACGTCTAATATTTGTACCATTTACTATGAGGGAGTCACATACTTCCATACGTTTCTGGGTGTGACCGGTTCTGGCCTTCTTGGCCGCCTACTTGTCGGATCTCACCACATCACTCAGCATCAATGACACGTTGCCTTCATTGCCCCAGCTGGATCCATCGTGTGGAAATGTGAGTGTTACATGTGGAGAGACATTCCTGGTGAATCACAGTCTAGAACCGTCCATCAGCCGCTCTTCCTGCCGCAGCCTCGGCGAGGATTTTATGGCTGGTTTTAATAACAGTCCAAAGGCCAGAACGTCAGCAGATTCCAGCTCTCCTCCATGCATGGTGGGATGTCTGGCTGCCCCTCCGATGACAGGAGACATTATTTTCTGCCTGGCACAAACCTAAATAAATTATGAATTTAGGAACTAGGAATACTGCAAGTCACCAGTACATACTAAATGGTAAAACACTGGGTAACTCTGACATGGAAAAGGACCTAGGAATTTTAGTGAACAGCAAACTAAGCTGTAGAAACCAGTGTCAGACAGCTGCTGCAAAGGCCAATAACATAATGGGTTGTATCAGAAGGGGCATAGATGGCGGTGATGAGAACATAGTCCTGCCACTTTACACATCACTAGTCAGACCACACATGGAGGACTGTGTACAGTTCTGGGCTCCTGTGAACAAGGCAGACATAGCAGAGCTGGAGAGGGTTCAGAGGAGGGCAACTAAAGTAATAACTGGAATGGGTGGACTACAGGTCCCAGAAAGATTATCAAAATTAGGGACGACTGAGGGGAGATGTAATAACTATGTATAAATATATCAGGGGTCAGTACAGAGATCTCTCCCATCATCTATTTATCCCCAGGACTGTGACTGTGACGAGGGGACATCCTCTGTGTGTAGAGGAAAGAAGGTTTGTGCACAAACATAGAAGAGGATTCTTTACTGTAAGAGCAGTGAGACTATGGACTCTTTACTGTAAGAGCAGTGAGACTATGGGCTCTTTACTATAACAGCAGTTAGACTATGGACTCTTTACTGTAAGAGCAGGGAGACTATGGACTCTTTACTGTAAGAGCAGTGAGACTATGGACTCTTTACTGTAAGAGCAGTGAGACTATGCACTCTTTACTATAAGAGCAGTGAGACTATGGACTCTTTACTGTAAGAGCAGTGAGACTATGGACTCTTTACTGTAAGAGCAGTGAGACTATGGACTCTTTACTATAAGAGCAGTGAGACTATGGACTCTTTACTGTAAGAGCAGTGAGACTATGGACTCTATACTGTAAGAGCAGTGAGACTATGGACTCTTTACTGTAAGAGCAGTGAGACTATGGACTCTATACTGTAAGAGCAGTGAAACTATGGACTCTTTACTGTAAGAGAAGTGAGACTATGGACTCTTTACTGTAAGAGTAGTGAAACTATGGACTCTTTACTGTAAGAGCAGTGAGACTATGGACTCTTTACTGTAAGGGCAGTGAGACTATGGACTCTTTACTGTAAGAGCAGTGAGACTATGGACTCTTTACTCTAAGAGCAGTGAAACTATGGACTCTTTACTGTAAGAACAGTGAGACTATGGACTCTTTACTGTAAGAGCAGTGAGACTATGGACTCTTTACTGTAAGAGCAGTGAGACTATAGACTCTTTACTGTAAGAGCAGTGAGACTATGGACTCTTTACTGTAAGAGCAGTGAGACTATGGACTCTTTACTGTAAGAGCAGTGAGACTATGGACTCTTTACTGTAAGAGCAGTGAGACTATGGACTCTTTACTGTAAGAGCAGTGAGACTATGGATTCTTTACTGTAAGAGCAGTGAGACTATGGACTCTGTACTGTAAGAGCAGTGAGACTATGGACTCTTTGCTGTAAGAGCAGTGAGACTATGGACTCTTTACTGTAAGAGCAGTAAGACTATGAAACTATTTAATCTAAGAGCAGTGAGACTATGGACTCTATACTGTAAGAGCAGTGAGACTATGGACTCTTTACTGTAAGAGCAGTGAGACTATGGACTCTTTGCTGTAAGAGTAGTGAAACTATGGACTCTTTACTGTAAGAGCAGTGAGACTATGGACTCTTTACTGTAAGAGCAGTGAGACTATGGACTCTTTACTGTAAGAGCAGTGAGACTATGGACTCTTTACTGTAAGAGCAGTGAGACTATGGACTCTTTGCTGTAAGAGTAGTGAAACTATGGACTCTTTACTGTAAGAGCAGTGAGACCATGGACTCTTTACTGTAAGAGCAGTGACACTATGGACTCTTTACTGTAAGAGCAGTGAGACTATGGACTCTGTACTGTAAGAGCAGTGAGACTATGGACTCTTTACTGTAAGAGCAGTGAGACTATGACACTATTTACTCTAAGAGCAGTGAGACTATGGACTCTATACTGAAAGAGCAGTGAAACTATGGACTCTTTACTGTAAGAGAAGTGAGACTATGGACTCTTTGCTGTAAGAGCAGTGAAACTATGGACTCTTTACTGTAAGAGCAGTGAGACTATGGACTCTTTACTGTAAGAGCAGTGACACTATGGACTCTTTACTGTAAGAGCAGTGAGACAATGGACTCTTTACTGTAAGAACAGTGAGACTATGGAGTCTTTATGGTAAGAGCAGTGAGACTATGGACTCTTTATTTACTGTAAGAGCAGTGAGACTATGGACTCTTTATTTACTGTAAGAGCAGTGAGACTATGGACTCTTTACAATAAGAGCAGTGAGACTATGGACTCTGTACTGTAAGAGCAGTGAGACTATGGACTCTTTACGTTAAGAGCAGTGAGACTGGATTCTTTACGGTAAGAGCAGTGAGACTATGGACTCTATACTGTAAGAGCATGGAGAATATGGACTCTTTACTGTAAGAGCAGTGAGACTATGGACTCTTTACGGTAAGAGCATTGAGACTATGGACTCTTTACTATAAGAGCAGTGAGACTATGGACTCTTTACTGTAAGAGCAGTGAGACTATGGACTCTTTACTGTAAGAACAGTGAGACTATGGACTCTTTACTGTAAGAGCAGTGAGACTATGGACTCTTTACTGTAAGAGCAGTGAGACTATAGACTCTTTACTGTAAGAGCAGTGAGACTATGGACTCTTTACTGTAAGAGCAGTGAGACTATGGACTCTTTACTGTAAGAGCAGTGAGACTATGGACTCTTTACTGTAAGAGCAGTGAGACTATGGACTCTTTACTGTAAGAGCAGTGAGACTATGGACTCTTTACTGTAAGAGCAGTGAGACTATGGACTCTGTACTGTAAGAGCAGTGAGACTATGGACTCTTTACTGTAAGAGCAGTGAGACTATGAAACTATTTACTCTAAGAGCAGTGAGACTATGGACTCTATACTATAAGAGCAGTGAGACTATGGACTCTTTACTGTAAGAGCAGTGAGACTATGGACTCTTTACTGTAAGAGCAGTGAGACTATGGACTCTTTACTGTAAGAGCAGTGAGGCTATGGATTCTTTACTGTAAGAGCAGTGAGACTATGGACTCTATACTGTAAGAGCAGTGAGACTATGGACTCTTTACTGTAAGAGCAGTGAAACTATGGACTCTTTACTGTAAGAGAAGTGAGACTATGGACTCTTTGCTGTAAGAGTAGTGAAACTATGGACTCTTTACTGTAAGAGCAGTGAGACTATGGACTCTTTACTGTAAGAGCAGTGAGACTATGGACTCTTTACTGTAAGAGCAGTGAGACAATGGACTCTTTACTGTAAGAACAGTGAGACTATGGAGTCTTTATGGTAAGAGCAGTGAGACTATGGACTCTTTATTTACTGTAAGAGCAGTGAGACTATGGACTCTTTATTGTAAGAGCAGTGAGACTATGGACTCTTTACAATAAGAGCAGTGAGACTATGGACTCTGTACTGTAAGAGCAGTGAGACTATGGACTCTTTACGTTAAGAGCAGTGAGACTGGATTCTTTACGGTAAGAGCAGTGAGACTATGGACTCTATACTGTAAGAGCATGGAGAATATGGACTCTTTACTGTAAGAGCAGTGAGACTATGGACTCTTTACGGTAAGAGCATTGAGACTATGGACTCTTTACTATAAGAGCAGTGAGACTATGGACTCTTTACTGTAAGAGCAGTGAGACTATGGACTCTTTACTGTAAGAACAGTGAGACTATGGACTCTTTACTGTAAGAGCAGTGAGACTATGGACTCTTTACTGTAAGAGCAGTGAGACTATAGACTCTTTACTGTAAGAGCAGTGAGACTATGGACTCTTTACTGTAAGAGCAGTGAGACTATGGACTCTTTACTGTAAGAGCAGTGAGACTATGGACTCTTTACTGTAAGAGCAGTGAGACTATGGACTCTTTACTGTAAGAGCAGTGAGACTATGGACTCTTTACTGTAAGAGCAGTGAGACTATGGACTCTGTACTGTAAGAGCAGTGAGACTATGGACTCTTTACTGTAAGAGCAGTGAGACTATGAAACTATTTACTCTAAGAGCAGTGAGACTATGGACTCTATACTATAAGAGCAGTGAGACTATGGACTCTTTACTGTAAGAGCAGTGAGACTATGGACTCTTTACTGTAAGAGCAGTGAGACTATGGACTCTTTACTGTAAGAGCAGTGAGGCTATGGATTCTTTACTGTAAGAGCAGTGAGACTATGGACTCTTTACTGTAAGAGCAGTGAAACTATGGACTCTTTACTGTAAGAGAAGTGAGACTATGGACTCTTTGCTGTAAGAGTAGTGAAACTATGGACTCTTTACTGTAAGAGCAGTGAGACTATGGACTCTTTACTGTAAGAGCAGTGAGACTATGGACTCTTTACTGTAAGAGCAGTGAGACAATGGACTCTTTACTGTAAGAACAGTGAGACTATGGAGTCTTTATGGTAAGAGCAGTGAGACTATGGACTCTTTATTTACTGTAAGAGCAGTGAGACTATGGACTCTTTACAATAAGAGCAGTGAGACTATGGACTCTGTACTGTAAGAGCAGTGAGACTATGGACTCTTTACGTTAAGAGCAGTGAGACTGGATTCTTTACGGTAAGAGCAGTGAGACTATGGACTCTTTACTGTAAGAGCACTGAGACTATGGGCTCGTTACTGTAAGAGCAGTGGAGACTATGGACTCTTTACTGTAAGAGCAGTGAGACTATGGACTCTGTACTGTAAGAGCAGTGAGACTATGGACTCTTTACTGTAAGAGCAGTGAGACTATGGAGTCTTTATGGTAAGAGCAGGGAGACTATGGACTCTTTACGGTAAGAGCAGTGAGACTATGGATTCTTTACGGTAAGAGCAGTGAGACTATGGATTATTTACAGTAAGAGCAGTGAGACTATGGACTCTTTATCTTTACGGTAAGAGCAGTGAGACTATGGACTCTTTACTGTAAGAGCAGTGAGACTATGGACTCTTTACTGTAAGAGCAGTGAGACAATGGACTCTTTACTGTAAGAACAATGAGACTATGGACTCTTTATGGTAAGAGTAGTGAGACTATGGACTCTTTACTGTAAGAGCAGTGACACTATGGACTATTTACGGTAAGAGCAGTGAGACTATGGACTCTGTACTGTAAGAGCAGTGAGACAATGGACTCTTTACGGTAAGAGCAGGGAGACTGGATTCTTTACGGTAAGAGCAGTGAGACTATGGACTCTATACTGTAAGAGCATGGAGACTATGGACTCTTTACTGTAAGAGCAGTGAGACTATGGACTCTTTACGGTAAGAGAATTGAGACTATGGACTCTTTACTATAAGAGCACTGAGACTATGGACTCTTTACTGTAAGAGCACTGAGACTATGGACTTGTTACTGTAAGAGCAGTGAGACTAAGGACTCTTTACATTAAGAGCAGTGAGACTATAGACTCTTTACTGTAAGAGCACTGAGACTAGGGACTCGTTACTGTAAGAGCAGTGAGACTAAGGACTCTTTACGGTAAGAGCAGTGAGACTATGGACTCTTTACTATAAGAGCAGTGAGACTATGGACTCTTTACTGTAATAGCACTGAGACTATGGACTCGTTACTGTAAGAGCAGTGAGACTATGGACTCTTTACGGTAAGAGCAGTGAGACTATGGACTCTTTACTATAAGAGCAGTGAGACTATGGACTCTTTACTGTAATAGCACTGAGACTATGGACTCGTTTAAATGACTTTGTAAGAGCAGTGAGACTATGGACTCTTTACTGTAAGAGCAGTGAGACTATGGACCTATACTGTAAGAGCAGTGAGACTATGGACTCTTTACGGTAAGAGCAGTGAGACTATGGACTCTTTACTGTAAGAGCAGTGAGACTATGGACTCTTTACGGTAAGAGCAGAGAGACTATGGACTCTATACTGTAAGAGCAGTGAGACTATGGACTCTTTTACTGTAAGAGCAGTGAGACTATGGACTCTTTACGGTAAGAGCAGAGAGACTATGGACTCTTTACTGTAAGAGCAGTGAGACTATGGACTCTTTACTGTAAAGCAGTGAGACTATGGACTCTTTACTGTAAGAGCAGTGAGACTATGGACTCCTTACTGTAAGAGCATTGAGACTATGGACTCTTTACGGTAAGAGCAGTGAGACTATGGACTCTTTACTGTAAGAGCAGTGAGACTATAGATTCCTTACTGTAAGAGCAGTGAGACTATGGACTCTTTACTGTAAGAGCAGTGAGACTATGGACTCTTTACGGTAAGAGCAGTGAGACTATAGACTCTTTACTGTAAGAGCAGTGAGACTATGGACTCTTTACTGTAAGAGCAGTGAGACTATGGATTCTTTACTGTAAGAGCAGTGAGACTATGGACTCTTTACAGTAAGAGCAGTGAGACTATGGAACTCTCTCCCTGAGGAGGTGGTGATGGTAAGTTCACTATAAGAGATCAGGAGGGTCCTGGATGTATTTCTGGAGGTAATAATATTACAGGTTATAATTACTAGAGAGGGATCGTTGATCCAGAGAGTTATTCTGATTGGAGTCGGGAAGGAATTTTTTCCCCTAAAGGGGGGGAAATTGGCTTCTACCTCACAGGGGTTTTTTTCCTTCCTCTGGATCAACTTGCAGGATAACAGGGAGAACTGGATGGACAGAGGGCTCTTCTCGGCCTTATAAACTATGTTACTCTGTTACCTCTCTCCATACTTCCTTCCATACCTTCATCTGTACGTTGCTCTGTCCATATCTTCCGCTATTCCTACAGCCACACCTCACCCATCGCTACCTCCGTCCATGTCTCCTTCACAGTCTTTTTCATCCTTCAGTACTTCCTCCAGCATCGGCCCCATCATGAGAACTTTGTCCCAGCGCCCAGGACAGTTTCCCATAGAGACCCCGCTCTTTCCATTAAACACAAGGAGCGGAGGGCAGCGCTCATTAACCTCGCTCTCCAGGGACTTCTATCTGTCATCTGAATGTCGCTGAAAATATTTTCTCAAGATCCAGATTTTTTCCAATTAAATGATAATGAGCAAAATGCAAGAAAACATCCGAAGATAAATAGCTGTTTACTGACCCCGAGTCCTAAATATGTCTCATACCTGACCCCATAGTGGATGGAACATAGAGTACTACACGGAAATAGCACACGCAACATGCCGAGCGCAGTATAACATCTAGAGACAGAAGGATGTCCGACCCATAGTGATATGGAGCATGCTGGTATAACCTGGGTATCTCCTGTATATAATTATATATGTACAGCTGGTATAAGTTATACATCTTCTGTATATAGTGATATGGAGCATGCTGGTATAACCTGGGAATCTCCTGTATATAATTATACATGTACAGCTGGTATAAGTTATACATCTTCTGTATATAGTGATATGGAGCATGCTGGTATAACCTGGGAATCTCCTGTATATAATTATATATGTACAGCTGGTATAAGTTATACATCTTCTGTATATAGTGATATGGAGCATGCTGGTATAACCTGGGTATCTCCTTTGTATAATTATATATGTACAGCTGGTATAAGTTATACATCTTCTTGTATATAGTGATATGGAGCATGCTGGTATAACCTGGGTATCTCCTGTATATAATTATATATGTACAGCTGGTATAAGTTATACATCTTCTGTATATAGTGATATGGAGCATGTTGGTATAACCTGGTATCTCCTGTATATAATTATATATGTACAGCTGGTATAAGTTATACATCTTCTTGTATATAGTGATATGGAGCATGCTGGTATAACCTGGGTATCTCCTGTATATAATTATATATGTACAGCTGGTATAAGTTATACATCTTCTTGTATATAGTGATATGGAGCATGCTGGTATAACCTGGGTATCTCCTGTATATAATTTTATATGTACAGCTGGTATAAGTTATACATCTTCTGTGTATAGTGATATGGACCATGCTGGTATAACCTGGGTATCTCCTGTATATAATTATATACATACAGCTGGTATAAGTTATACATCTTCTGTATATAGTGATATGGAGCATGCTGGTATAACCTGGGTATCTCCTGTATATAATTATATATGTACAGCTGGTATAAGTTATACATCTTCTTGTATATAGTGATATGGAGCATGCTGGTATAACCTGGGCATCTCCTGTATATAATTATATATGTACAGCTGGTATAAGTTATACATCTTCTTGTATATAGTGATATGGAGCATGCTGGTATAACCTGGGTATCTCCTGTATAAAATTATAAATGTACAGCTGGTATAAGTTATACATCTTCTTGTATATAGTGATATGGACCATGCTGGTATAACCTGGGTATCTCCTGTATATAATTATATATGTACAGCTGGTATAAGTTATACATCTTCTTGTATATAGTGATATGGACCATGCTGGTATAACCTGGGTATCTCCTGTATATAATTTTATATGTACAGCTGGTATAAGTTATACATCTTCTGTATATAGTGATATGGAGCATGCTGGTATAACCTGGGCATCTCCTGTATATAATTATATATGTACAGCTGGTATAACCTGGGCATCTCCTGTATATAATTATATATGTACAGCTGGTATAACCTGGGTATCTCCTGTATATAATTATATATGTACAGCTGGTATAAGTTATACATCTTCTGTATATAGTGATATGGAGCATGCTGGTATAACCTGGGTATCTCCTGTATATAATTATACATGTACAGCTGGTATAAGTTATACATCTTCTGTATATAGTGATATGGAGCATGCTGGTATAACCTGGGTATCTCCTGTATATAATTATATATGTACAGCTGGTATAAGTTATACATCTTCTTGTATATAGTGATATGGAGCATGCTGGTATAACCTGGGTATCTCCTGTATATTATTATATATGTACAGCTGGTATATGTTATACATCTTCTTGTATATGGTGATATGGAGCATGCTGGTATAACCTGGGTATCTCCTGTATATAATTATATATGTACAGCTGGTATAAGTTATACATCTTCTTGTTTGTAGTGATATGGAGCATGCTGGTATAACCTGGGTATCTCCTGTATATAATTATATATGTACAGCTGGTATAAGTTATACATCTTCTTGTATATAGTGATATGGAGCATGTTGGTATAACCTGGGTATCTCCTGTATATAATTATATATGTACAGCTGGTATAAGTTATACATCTTCTTGTATATAGTGATATGGAGCATGCTGGTATAACCTGGGTATCTCCTGTATATAATTATATATGTACAGCTGGTATAAGTTATACATCTTCTTGTATATAGTGATATGGAGCATGTTGGTATAACCTGGGTATCTCCTGTATATAATTATATATGTACAGCTGGTATAAGTTATACATCTTCTTGTATATAGTGATATGGACCATGCTGGTATAACCTGGGTATCTCCTGTATATAATTATATATGTACAGCTGGTATAAGTTATACATCTTCTTGTATATAGTGATATGGACCATGCTGGTATAACCTGGGTATCTCTGTATATAATTATATATGTACAGCTGGTATAAGTTATACTACTTCTGTATATAGTGATATGGACCATGCTGGTATAACCTGGGCATCTCCTGTATATAATTATATATGTACAGCTGGTATAAGTTATACATCTTCTTGTATATAGTGATATGGAGCATGCTGGTATAACCTGGGGTATCTCCTGTATATAATTATATATGTACAGCTGGTATAAGTTATACATCTTCTTGTATATAGTGATATGGACCATGCTGGTATAACCTGGGCATCTCCTGTATATAATTATATATGTACAGTTGGTATAAGTTATATATCTTCTTGTATATAGTGATATGGACCATGCTGGTATAACCTGGGTATCTCCTGTATATAATTATATATGTACAGCTGGTATAAGTTATACATCTTCTTGTATATAGTGATATGGAGCATGCTGGTATAACCTGGGTATCTCCTGTATATAATTATATATGTACAGCTGGTATAAGTTATACATCTTCTTGTATATAGTGATATGGACCATGCTGGTATAACCTGGGTATCTCCTGTATATAATTATAAATGTACAGCTGGTATAAGTTATACATCTTCTTGTATATAGTGATATGGAGCATGCTGGTATAACCTGGGTATCTCCTTTATATAATTATATATGTACAGCTGGTATAAGTTATACATCTTCTTGTATATAGTGATATGGAGCATGCTGGTATAACCTGGGCATCTCCTGTATATAATTATATATGTACAGCTGGTATAAGTTATACATCTTCTTGTATATAGTGATATGGACCATGCTGGTATAACCTGGGTATCTCCTGTATATAATTATATATGTACAGCTGGTATAAGTTATACATCTTCTTGTATATAGTGATATGGACCATGCTGGTATAACCTGGGTATCTCCTGTATATAATTATAAATGTACAGCTGGTATAAGTTATACATCTTCTTGTATATAGTGATATGGAGCATGCTGGTATAACCTGGGCATCTCCTGTATATAATTATATATGTACAGCTGGTATAGAGTTATACATCTTCTTGTATATAGTGATATGGAGCATGCTGGTATAACCTGGGTATCTCCTGTATATAATTATATATGTACAGCTGGTATAAGTTATACATCTTCTGTATATACTGATATGGAGCATGCTGGTATAACCTGGGTATCTCCTGTATATAATTATATATGTACAGCTGGTATAAGTTATACATCTTCTGTATATAGTGATATGGAGCATGCTGGTATAACCTGGGCATCTCCTGTATATAATTATATATGTACAGCTGGTATAAGTTATACATCTTCTTGTATATAGTGATATGTAGCATGCTGATATAACCTGGGTATCTCCTGTATATAATTATATATGTACAGCTGGTATAAGTTATACATCTTCTTGCTATATAGTGATATGGAGCATGCTGGTATAACCTGGGTATCTCCTGTATATAATTATATATGTACAGCTGGTATAAGTTATACATCTTCTTGTATATAGTGATATGGAGCATGCTGGTATAACCTGGGTATCTCCTGTATATAATTATATATGTACAGCTGGTATAAGTTATACATCTTCTGTATATCGTGATATGGAGCATGCTGGTATAACCTGGGTATCTCCTGTATATAATTATATACATACAGCTGATATAAGTTATACATCTTCTGTATATAGTGATATGGAGCATGCTGGTATAACCTGGGTATCTCCTGTATATAATTATATATGTACAGCTGGTATAAGTTATACATCTTCTGTATATCGTGATATGGAGCATGCTGGTATAACCTGGGTATCTCCTGTATATAATTATATACATACAGCTGAATATAGTTATACATCTTCTGTATATAGTGATATGGAGCATGCTGGTATAACCTGGGTATCTCCTGTATATAATTATATATGTACAGCTGGTATAAGTTATACATCTTCTGTATAATCGTGATATGGAGCATGCTGGTATAACCTGGGTATCTCCTGTATATAATTATATACATACAGCTGATATAAGTTATACATCTTCTGTATATAGTGATATGGAGCATGCTGGTATAACCTGGGTATCTCCTGTATATAATTATATATGTACAGCTCGGTATAAGTTATACTACTTCTGTATATAGTGATATTGGAGCAATGCTGGGTATAACCTGGGTATCTCCTGTATATAAATTATATATGTACAGCTGGTATAAGTTAATACATCTTCTGTATATAGTGATATGGACCATGCTGGTATAACCTGGGCATCTCCTGTATATAATTATATATGTATCAGCTGGTAATAAGTTATACATCTCTTGTATATAGTGATATGGACCATGCTGGTATAACCTGGTATCTCCTGTATATAATTATATATGTACACCTGGTATAAGTTAATACATCTTCTGTATATAGTGATATGGAGAATGCTGGTATAACCTGGGTATCTCCTGTATATAATTATATATGTACAGCTGGTATAAGTTATACATCTTCTTGTATATAGTGATATGGAGCATGCTGGTATAACCTGGGTATCTCCTGTATATAATTATATTAGAGATGAGCGAGTAGTGAAATATTCGAAAGTTCGAAATTCGATTCGAATAGACCGCGAAATTCGACTATTCGACCGAATATCGAATCCCATTAAAGTCTATGGGAAAAAAATGCTCGCCACTTGGAAATCTCAATTCGACCACTTGGAGGTCACCAAGTCCACCCTGGAACCTCAGAAAAGGATGCCAACACTGCTGGAATGCAACTGGGACAGCAGGGGAAGCATGTCTGGGTGCATATAACGCGCCCAAGTCGCACTATTACGCCACTATCACAGCCTCTCAACAATACACTCCAAAGACAATCTAATCTCTCTGTAAAGTGAGACCATACAAGGAAACCTTCTTTCCTCTACATTGCCATGGACCCCAAGCCAAACTAGACAAAAAAGAAGATGAAATTCTGCACCCCTAAAATCACGTTGCCTATGACAACCACAGATGGCATAGGCAGGGGAAAGCAAATAGACCCCACCCTAATTGTCATTGTGTGTGGTGTGAAATGTGGTCAGACATGTCTTCTTTAAAATGTAAAAACAACTCAAACACATGCAGAAGCCTTAAAATGCCCAAATTGTTGCGCTAAGAGATATCAGTGACCCGACCTGGCCCAGTGTCATGTCTAGCAGGTAAAGCAGTGGGGATGTGGAGGGTGCGTAAGGACCGCAAAAGGCAGGAAGAGGCCGTGGGCTGGCCAGAGGCTCATGGAAAATTTTGTGGAGGCCCAAGAGGTGAGACCTGTTAAAGATTTTTGTGGAGGCCCAAGAGGTGAGACCTCTTAAAGATTTGTGGAGGCCCAAGAGGTGAGACCTCTAAAGATTTTGTGGAGGCCCAAGAGGTGAGACCTCTTTAAAATTATGTGGAGGCCAAGAGGTGCGACTCAAAGATTTGTGGAGGCCCAAGAGGTGAGACCTCTTAAAGATTTTTGTGGAGGCCCAAGAGGTGAGACCTCTTAAAAGATTTTGTGGAGGCCCAAGAGGTGAGACCTCTTTAAAATTATGTGGAGGCCCAAGAAGTGAGACCTAAAAGATTTTGTGGAGGCCCAAGAGGTGAGACCTCTTAAAGATTTTTGTGAGGCCCAAGAGGTGAGACCTCTTAAAGATTTTGTGGAGGCCAAGAGGTGAGACCTCTTAAAGATTTTGTGGAGGCCCAAGAGGTGAGACCTCTTAAAAGATTTTGTGGAGGCCCAAGAGGTGAGACCTCTTTAAAAATTATGTGGAGGCCAAGAGGTGAGACCTCTTAAAGATTTTTGTGGAGGCCCAAGAGGTGAGACCTCTTAAAGATTTTGTGGAGGCCCAAGAGGTGAGACCTTAAAGATTTTGTGGAGGCCCAAGAGGTGAGACCTCTTAAAGATTTTGTGGAGGCCAAGAGGTGAGACCTCTTAAAGATTTGTGGAGGCCCAAGAGGTGAGACCTCTTAAAAGATTTTGTGGAGGCCCAAGAGGTGAGACCTCTTAAAGATTTTGTGGAGGCCCAAGAGGTGAGACCTCTTAAAGATTTTGTGGAGGCCCAAGAGGTGAGACCTCTTAAAATTTTGTGGAGGCCCAAGAGGTGAGACCTCTTTAAAATTATGTGGAGGCCCAAGAGGTGAGACCTGTTAAAGATTTTGTGGAGGCCCAAGAGGTGAGACCTCTTAAAATTTTGTGGAGGCCCAAGAGGTGAGAACTCTTAAACATTTTGTGGAGGCCCAAGAGGTGAGACCTCTTAAAATTATGTGGAGGCCCAAAGAGGTGAGGTGAGACCTCTTAAACATTTTGTGTGCAGGCCCAAGAGGTGAGACCTCTTAAAAATTATGTGGAGGCCCAAGAGGTGAGACCTCTTAAACATTTTGTGAGGCAGGCCCAAGAGGTGAGACCTCTTAAAAATTATGTGGAGGCCCAAGAGGTGAGACCTCTTAAAAATTATGTGGAGGCCAAGAGGTGAGACCTCTTAAACATTTTGTGGAGGCCCAAGAGGTGAGACCTCTTAAAAATTATGTGGAGGCCCATAGGTGAGACCTCTTAAAATTATGTGGAGGCCCAAGAGGTGAGACCTCTTAAAAATTATGTGGAGGCCCAAGAGGTGAGACCTCTTAAACATTTTGTGGAGGCCCAAGAGGTGAGACCTCTTAAAAATTATGTGGAGGCCCAAAGAGGTGAGACCTCTTAAAAATTATGTGGAGGCCCAAGAGGTGAGACCTCTTAAAATTATGTGGAGGCCCAAGAGGTGAGACCTCTTAAAAATTATGTGGAGGCCCAAGAGGTGAGACCTCTTAAACATTTTGTGGCAGGCCCAAGAGGTGAGACCTCTTAAAAATTATGTGGAGGCCCAAGAGGTGAGACCTCTTAAACATTTTTTGTGGCCCAAGAGGCCCAAGAGGTGAGACCTCTTAAAAATTATGTGGAGGCCCAAGAGGTGAGACCTCTTAAAAGATTTTGTGGAGGCCCAAGAGGTGAGACCTCTTAAACATTTTTGTGGAGGCCCAAGAGGTGAGACCTCTGTTAAAAATTATGTGGAGGCCCAAGTGAGGTCCAAGAGGTGAGACCTCTTAAAATTATGTGGAGGCCCAAAGAGGTGAGACCTAAAAATTATGTGGACCTCTTAAAAAATTATGTGGAGGCCCAAGAGGTGAGACCTCTTAAACATTTGTGCCCAAGAGGCCCAAGAGGTGAGACCTCTTAAAAATTATGTGGAGGCCCAAGAGGTGAGACCTCTTAAAAATTTTTGTGGAGGCCCAAGAGGTGAGACCTCTTAAAAATTATGTGGAGGCCCAAGAGGTGAGACCTCTTAAAAATTTTGTGGAGGCCCCAAGAGGTGAGACCTCTTTAAAATTATGTGGAGGCCCAAGAAGGTGAGACCTAAAAGATTTTGTGGAGGCCCAAGAGGTGAGACCTCTTAAAGATTTTGTGGAG
>ONZH01006288.1:0-18882 GCA_900303285.1 Rhinella marina | reverse complement strand
AGCTATGTGAGTCACGTGAACACTCTCTTTGTTTTAAGACATGATAATTTGCCTCTTTCAAATGAACCAATGAACTCCCCTTGTGTCAAAGAACCAATCACTCTGCTTAAGTAACACCCCTTTTTGTCTATGTCATACCTACTATATAAGTGACTGTCTCTTTAATAAACTGGCTCTTGCTTGGGGGATGTGAAGTATTTTCCATGAAACCAACTTGTATTTGTTTGGTATCATTGTGAAAGTGGTATGTGCACGTACTCATACTTCTAATGATTTGGCACCACACAAAGAAGAAGGTTATCGCGAGAAGTGCGATAACAAATTGGCACTCCAGATGGGACGGATCAGCTTGAATATCATCAATTCAACCATTAAAGCAGCACTTAAGCGGAACCTTTAGACTAGATCATTTGCCGGCAAGGTAAGAAAGCTTTATTTCTTACCAAACTACTCTAAGACTTCCGTTTTTGTGACTTGTAAGTGTTGGATTGGGTGGTATATACTGCTAAGGGTTCAATTATGGCTGATTTGTCCTTTAGAACAAAGAACCCTATGAATTCCTTCTTTGTGATGGTTTTTTTTTTATGTTGGTTTGTGATTCTGCGTAGAAGAGATATCCGGTAGTATCCGGAAGTACGTAGTATTGTGTAGGAGCTCCACCTAGAGGCTGTATATCGGAACTGCATATTGAAACTGCATAAGAAGGAAAGTGAATTAGAAAAGGAAACCCGGTTGGAAGCCTGGCTCTGACGAGAGTCGAGGAGTGATTTCTTTTGAGCGTGTTGGATACGAGTTCCCGCTGAGAAATTCACGTATTACAAAATCTAAAGAGCGTGGACACGTATTCCCTCTTAGATTTTGGGCCAAATCTTAATGTGTGTGTGGCACGAATCCCCGCTAAGATTTGGTGGAAATGGGTAATTCTAATGTCACAGGGTGTAATGTTCAGTCTTTAACTGCTGCTTAGAGAGTTGAAGAATAAGAGGAAAGAAGTGCAGTAACCGTTTATGCAGTCGGTAGGGATGCCACCAGGAGGTAAAAATAAATGAAGGATTGAGAGAACAATGAAGAAAAAAAACATGTGGCGCCCATCCCCCTTCTGTTTCAATTTCTGTTACAACCCCTTTTGTGTCTTCTGTAACTTGTAGTTCTACAAGAACCCCTCCTGTCCTCTGGAATGTGCTCCAACAGGAACACCTCCCATCGTGTGTGGTGTAACTTCTTCTCCCACTTCAGGTACTCCTGAAGTGATAGCCCCCTCCTCAGGAATTCAATCCCACCCATATGGTGGTAAGGGGGGGCTAGTAATACATCTGCAGACACAAAAATTTAGTAACACATGTATTATCTGTAAACTGTCTGCTAATAACTTTTCTAAATTGAATATCCCACTAGTTAAAAATTTTGAAAATTTGCCTACAGTGATTGCGCCTATGATGCCAATTAGAAGTGTCCTTGGTCCCCTAGTGAAATGTTTGTTGTGATCAGTAGAATTCCCAATCAGAGGACTTACCTATGCTGTTCTATAGGGAGTTAGCTAAAATATGGAAAGCGTTCTCATGATGTTGGTGAGATTTGGAAGGTTTAGTCCAAGGTAAAGCTGGTGAATTATCGCTCAAGTTATAGCTTCAACAGTGGGATCTCACTTAGTCTGAGAGGAAGCATCTAGGTGATCAGTCAGTCACATTGTCTGATATGCATCAGGACAGAGCAGAGAGTGTGAAGAAAGTTTCCAATAGACTCCAGCAAAGACGGGTAGATTTGAGTTTTGAATAGACCTCAGACATGCATGAGAAAAGAAAATCTTAACTGCTGCCTTTGTGGATGGTCTTGAGAGGATCATCTGGGAAAGCTGTGTACTGGCTAAGCCTGAGTGAAGATCATTATGCCCCTCCATGTTGTTGCAAGTTCCATAAAGGAGGGTGCAAAAAGTTAAATTGAACAAAAGGCCTAAAGCGGGTGTGGCTTCTCATCAGTTCTTCCCACAAGAAGGGGGAAGGAAGACTTTGTAGTTACCTGGCCATTTCCTCGCCCATGGGAGGAGGATACGAATGTTCAGCCCCTCAAGTGCAACGCCCATAAGAAATAGGATATCCTGAGTTAAATGCTGTGTCCTATTATCCATACAATCCTTAGGGACTGGCCCCATTGCCTCACAGCAAACATGTTCCATATTCACTCGTGTAAGGGTTGTATTACATGGGGAGGAGTAGATGGTAATGTAGTTCCTACTCCGCCATCAAGGTGTAAACTTTGAATCTGACTACTCTGCTTCTTCTGGAGGGAGGGAGTAGTAGTATGAGTCCTTCCTGATTTTTAAAAATTCACATGATTGTTTCCAACTAATAATCAAATATTGAGTTTCTTGCAGATGGATCAGTTCAGACAGGATATGCTGTTCCTATCCAAATGTTGTAAAGTCAGAACCACTCCCTCCAGCAATGTCAGTGCAGGAGGCAGAGCTGAAGGCGCTCGCTGAGGTTTGTAAGATGGCTGAGGGTAAGACTGCTAACATTCAGGTATGCCTTCGGTATCACTTATTATTATGGTCTATTCTGGTGGTGCAGAGATTTTGTTTGATCCATGGGTAAGCCCATCAATAATGAATGCTGAGTGTATGAAAGATGTTTGATGCCCTGATGCTACCTGACGAGGTAAAGGCTAAACTATTACCTGAAGCCTACTGTTAGTGGAAGTCTGTGTGATACAGGATGGTATTGGGTCTGTAGACTTCCAAAAGGTTTGAGTCTTTTCAGATACCGGCTACAGAGGCTGAAGAGAAAAACATCAAAAGAAAAAGGTAGAAGTGATGATTAAGAATGGACTCTGGAAAGGTTGGTAAGAAATTCTTCATTCAGAGGACACTCTACCTAAAGAGGATGGATTTAGAACATGGGCAAATAAAGAGAGAGAAGGTGTGACTGGGTTCTGTGGTGGATGGCTCCTGGGTTTAACAATGCTGCCACTAGGTGAGTGCTGTAATGATGGGAGAACTATGGGAGTTCCAGGAAGGCATATGCTCAGGTCATCTTACCTATTTCAGAGACTGCGGATTGACTACATTCAGTTAACAAAGGTAGAACAATGTGAATATGTCCCTGTCTGAATTGTTCTCTTTCCAGGATATTTGGAGACCTGGCCTGTAGCAATGGCTACAGCTAAGGATACTGGCTGAGGAGAGAATATCTACTCCTGGGGCTCTTCTAACCAGAAGATAGGCCTGAGTCCTTAGGAAGTACTCTTTGAGAATGTCCCTAGGATATTTCCCCAATAGCTCCAGAAGCAGCATAGTAGTGTTTCAAAGTATGTTATCTGTCTCACAAACAGACTGTCTAATGTGTATGTCCAAGTTTTAGTTTGTTTTCTAGATCCAGACTGCATAAGAGACAACTCAATCTTTACAACCAGGAGATTGGGTAGTGGTGAAACGAAAGGCATATGGAAAGTCCTAGAGTCACAGTTTGAGGATCTACATCAAGTCCTGTTAACCACTGCCATGGCTGTCCAATTGGAATGGATCCATGCGTCACATAGCAACCAAGTGCCAGGACTACAGGGGCCATAATGCTTTTACATGTCTTATTGTTTGGTTTATGTGGTACAAGAGGGGAAACAGTTCGATCAAATTCCAATGGTATTTTATCAAGATGAGTCAGGAACTGCCAAGTTTGACTTTTGCAGAGTAGAGGACAGATGACAGATAGGACACTTGGCTTTTGTCAGATAAGTACATCTGTGTGATAGGAACTGACCCAGTGTATGGTAATTGTGCAGTGTTTAGAGATGATCATACCAACTGTGGACATTGGAGATAAGCAGGACAGAACACTAGTCCTAAATATTGGGAATATAAACCAGTGGAAGCTGTAGAGTCAGTAAGGATGAGAATTTGTTGCAGAAGATGACTATCCTGAAGGGAACACCACCAAACGATTGAAAACATAATGAGCATAATCCTTTGTTCCTGTCTATCAGAAATCCTATCCAATAGGATTTGGGAAATATATGTTTTAAAAGCATGAGTAAGGGGTAAAGATCCCCTAGGCAAATTTAGAATATTGGTAAGGGAAGAAAAACCTCTAAGTCCAATTGCATCTGTGGCTCCAACACCATTACCTAAAATTGGCATTAGATATTTGGCCAATTTAGAGAAATGAAGACAACCTGGCCTTAGAGACAGGATTTTATACAGGAAAGCTATTGGTGTTTCCCCTCCAGGATATGGTTCTTACATAATCCATCTAAATGAGACAGATAGTGACTCTGATAGATGGTTTATCAGTCAAGACTATCAACATGCAGATATCTGGTGGTTGTGTGGAGATCTGAAACTCCGACCCAGGGAATAGAAGGTAATGGCCAATGTATCCTGATCAAGTACTGATGCCATTTGTTCTATTTTCACCTTCTGAGTGAAATAAAGTTAGTTAGCAACACAATGTCTGGTCTAGATTAAGATGGTTTCGTCATACATCCTTTGACTCTCAAGTATACATTGTTGCCATAGGAGTCCATAGAAGAGTTTCTGATGAATTTTTAAAGCTGGAAGTCAGAGATTTGTGAATTACACCGGTGACGCTGTGAAGGGAATAGAGGAACAACTGAGCTCTTCTTCGGTGATGACTCTGCAGAACCAACTGGTCCTTGCCAGCAGAAAAAGGAGGGGTCTAAAAGATCTTTGGAAATTCCAGCTGTACCTACATTCCGAATAACACCTGATGGAAGTATCATCAAGGAGGATCTGAAGAGACTGACGACTATCGAATGAACTGGCTGAAAATTAAAATTGTTTTTAAAATGTTTAAAATGTCTATGCCCACACCATGCATATGTACTGTTACTGTCAAAGATAAGAATGATTACAACTGTATGAAGAATGCAATTTCATCCTGAAGTAGATAAAAACCTTGTTGATGGTTGCGGAGTAAATAGGACAAGGTGAAGGCAAACCCAAAAGGGAGTTGGGGGGACCTGGTGAAGCAATAAGGAAAGTCCAGCTCTTCGCTGTTTAGGGCGTTGGGAGAGTACCTCACTTTGCCTGTTCACCTTGTGTCTATTTCCCGCAAAAAGGAGGGATTTGCGAGAGATGGGTTTTTATAAATATTGTGTAAAGCCTGTACTACTCATCTTTGACCACTAGATGGCAGCTAATTAGCTATGTGAGTCACGTGAACACTCTCTTTGTTTTAAGACATGATAATTTGCCTCTTTCAAATGAACCAATGAACTCCCCTTGTATCAAAGAACCAATCACTCTGCTTAAGTAACACCCCTTTTTGTCTATGTCATACCTACTATATAAGTGACTGTCTCTTTAATAAACTGGCTCTTGCTTGGGGGATGTGAAGTATTTTCCATGAAACCAACTTGTATTTGTTTGGTATCATTGTGAAAGTGGTATGTGCACGTACTCATACTTCTAATGATTTGGCACCACACAAAGAAGAAGGTTATCGCGAGAAGTGCGATAACACTCAATACCACAATAAAACGCTTCAGTTTTGTCCCCATTCATTGTCAATGGGGACAAAACTGAACTGAAAACAACGGAATGCTCCTGAAAGCATTCCGTTCCGTCTTCTGAACGGAGAGCAAACCGCAACATGCTGCGGTTTGCTCTCCGTACTAGTTATCCACACCTAAACGGATCCGGAATGACCCCCAATGCAAGTCAATCAGGGCGGATCCGTTTGGTGTGGACACACTTATAAATGGATCCGTAATCCATTGACTTTCAATAGAGGTTATTCCGGATCCGTTTAAAAGATGCTTAAGATAATACAACCGGATCCAGAATTATAGATCCACAAGGTTGTATTATTCAGTATGGATCCGGCGGGTCCCTTCACCCACCGGATCCATACTAAGGCTAGTGTGAAAGTAGCCTTAGGCTACTTTCACACTTGCGTTTGCAGGATCCGTTTGTGAGATCCATCCAGGCTCTCACAAACGGATCCGTCATGATAATACAACCGTCTGCATTCGTTCTGAACAGATCCGTTTGTATTATCTTTTACATAGCAAAGACGGATCCGTCATGAACTCCATTGAAAGTCAATGGAGGACGGATCCGTTTTCTATTGTGTCAGACAAAACAGATCCGTCCCCATAGACTTACATTGTGAGTCATGACGGATCCATTTGCATCAGTTTCTTCATGAGGACACCAAAACGCAGCAAGCAGCGTTTTAGTGTCCGCCTCCAAAACGGAATGGAGACTGAACTGAAGCAAACTGAAGCAAAACTGATGCATTCTGAACGGATCCTTTTCCATTCAGAATGCATTAGGACAAAACTGATCAGTTAAGGACCGTTTGTGAGAGCCTGTGACGGATCTCACAAATGGATCCTGCAAACGCAAGTGTGAAAGTAGCCTAAAATGAGCCACTGTTTAACAAAACTCCCACCTCCCTCAGTTCCACTCCCAACACTTGGAATTAGATACACAGCTCAGCAGACAGTATCACACAGGATAGGATTAGATACCCAGCTCAGCAGACAGTATCACACAGGATAGGATTAGATACCCAGCTCAGCAGTCATCTATCACACAGGATAGGATTAGATACACAGCTCACCAGACATTATCACACAGGATAGGATTAGATACACAGCTCAGCAGACATTATCACACAGGATAGGATTAGATACACAGCTCAGCAGACAGTATCACACAGGATAGGATTAGATACACCGCTCAGCAGACAGTATCTCACAAAGGATCAGATTAGATACAAGACTCTGAAGATAGTATTACAGATAATTTGATGAGATACACAACTCTTTATGCAGAATAGGATTAGATACACAGCTCAGCAGACTGTATCACACATAATAGGATTAGATATGCAGCTTAGCAGACAGTATCACACATGATAGGATTAGATACACAGCTCAGCAGACAGTATCACACATGATAGGATTAGATACACAGCTCAGCAGACTGTATCACACATAAAAGGATTAGATACACAGCTTAGCAGACTGTAACACATTTGATAGGATTAGATACACAACTCTTCAGACAGTATCACACACGATAGGATTAGATACACAGCTCAGCAGACAGTACGACAGATGATGGGATTAGATACACAGCCCAGCAGGCAGTACCACACATGATAGGATTAGGTGCACAATGCTGCAGACAGTATCACACATGATAGGATTAGATACACAACTCAGCAGACAGTATAAAAAAAGATAGGATTAGATACACAGCTTGGCAGACAGTATCTCACACAGGATAGGATTAGATACACAGCTCAGCAGGCATTATCACACATGATATGATTTGGTATACAAATCTTCAGGCAGTATCACACATGATAGGATTAGATGCACAACGCTGCAGACAGTATCTCACACAGGATAGGAATAGATACACGACTCCGAAGACAGTATTACACATGATATGATGAGATACACAACTCTTCATGCAGTATCACACAAAATAGGCTTAGATGCACGGCACTGTAGACAGTATCACACATGACAGGATTAGATACACTGCTGAGCTGACAGTATCACACACAATAGGCTTAGATACACAACTCTGCAGACAGTATTACATATGATAGGATTAGATACACAGCCCAGCAGGCAGTATCACAAATGATGTTTGGATTCTGGATTTAGTTTTCCTTTTTTGTCATGTGTTTGACTTTAGCACATTAAATATTCTCAATAGATCTCGCCACATTTAGCTGAGTCTGCCGATAGATTTGTCACATCTGAGACCAGCTACTCTAAACAAAAGAAAAAGCAGCTGAGCAATCAGCTAAATGTGGAGCACTCACCGCCCAGTTGTTGTGACGTGTATTGCAGTTTTTTAGAGTTTAGTTACAATATCGCGATATCATGTTTTTTTTGCTATCAGGACAAAACTGACACCACTCTGAGTTTGGAGATAAGTTAAGAGTGGACGCATCTGCCTGCATTGGATGTGTACATATGTCTAAACTTGCAGAAGCAGGTAACACTCTGAGTGTACTTCCCAGGACGTTGACCTGTCCTAATAAGAGGAGGGCAGGGTCTCTAAGCTGATTGGTTGCTTCTGGCAGTCTGACTCCAACCCATCCTGAATGCAGATGGGGTAATAGTAGTGGTGGGGGGAGCAAACTGAATAGTGCTGGTGTGACAGATTATCTATAACTGCTACAACAATTTACTGCTACAACTATTTGTTTATTTCTCCACTCATATTGATCTGCTTGTCTCATCTACCTCATTATTCCTGTGGCCTTTGTGTATAAATGTTACAGTTCTGTGAGTGTGAACTAACTGGTTTTGCTTTGGGATAAACCCTAATGTCTTTATTCTGGGGCTCCCCTTGTTATTCACCCTTTAATCCCTGTATATGGATCTGGACTTTGCTGTAGGGAGGCAACCAGACTGCTCTATCCTGGGACAGTCCTGGTGTAGCTGGCAGCTGATCCTACTGGGGTCAGGGATTCTGGTGCAAGCACTAGAATCTCAGGGTACAGAAAATACACCAAAACACAGGAAAATTGCAGATATAGTCTGAACAGTCACCAAGACTAGGATGCAGTTTGTTTTTTAGAGATCAAGACAGTTCACAGTAAAGGCAGACACAGGAAAGACCTTGCAAGCAGAGTAGTGATGAGGCAAACAAGGCATACAGGGTGGGGACTTGACTAACGCACAGACTGGATTAATTTAAACACAAACTGAACTGAACTGCAGGGGCACACAGGCAGGAAGGCACACACTTGAAACACAGCAGGGATACAGGCAGGAGATAACGCAATATAAATGCAGAAAATTGCAATAGCACTAAACTAACTAGTGCGAAAATAATCACCAATCCAGACTTTGTTCATTTGGCAAAAATAATGTTTAGCACATGGCACCTGAAAAAACTGTTCCATCATGTTGAGGAGACTGAACTGACTGCTGCTGCTTCTGCTGCTTGTGGTAGGAGGTGGGTGACTCTGCGGGGGGCAGATAGGGGTCTCCCTTATAGGAGTACTGGTGCCTTCTCAAACTGCTAATTGGCGGCGGTCCTGGGTGTTGGACCCCTACCAATCAGATACTGATGACCTATCCAGAGGATAGGTGATCAGTTATAAAATATAAAAATTCAAATCCCTGTATAAATAATAAAAAGGAGATAATTTGTACTGCTGCATCCCGGAATGCTGATAATATTAAAATACAAATTTTTTGGCACTTCAACTTCCAAAGAAATTGATTTAAAGAACAAGAAAAACTATATAAATGTGCTATAGCTGTATAGCATAGGGATTGTCATAAAAACGAGAACCATAAAACTATGTTGGAAATGTTTTTTTTTTGTTTTTTTTTTCCAATTCAACCCGATTTTTTTAATGTATGCAATATTCAATGGCATTAAAAAAGGTGCTATTTGTCCCACAAAAAACAAGCCCTCATACAGGTATGTAAATGGAAGAATATAAAAAAGGTATGTCTCCAGGAAGGGAGGGAGTAAAAAACAAAAATGGAAAATCCCAGAGTCTGAAAGGGTTAAAAATATTGCTTATTACTTTCAATTTTTATTTGCTGTTTAGATTACAGAGACAGACTGACAGACGACAGAGACAAACCGACAGACAGAGACAGACCAACAGACAGAGACTAACAGAGAACAACAGATAGAGGCCGACAGACAGACAGAGACTGACAGACACATACATAAATCAAAACCAGACTAGTATTAGTATGTTTAGAAGTATGAAATCATGAGTTATGAATATTTATAGAGTAAAGTCCGCAAATTAATTGAGTTCTACATGATCCTCACAAAATATAAAGTGGAGATGATATTAATTATTCACATTACTTAAGAAAATTGTGGGGCTTTGCATTAATCACACTCATTGTGGCTGTGTTGTCATTTTTCAGATCTCTACATTGTTTTATTTTTCATTTGTGTTTGCCTCCTTTTTATTCCTGAGATTTCCTTAGCTTTCCTCTTTTGTATGTTTTTTAACTGAGGTTTTTTTTATTTATTTTTTTTAATATCCTGCATTGTTTTTGCACTTTTATCTTTTTCTTTTACCCTGATTTCCTTTGTTTCTCTGATCCTAAAGCACAAACAAGCTAAATAGTCCTATCACTCTACCACCATGCCAACCCCAAGACCTAATATTGTGAATTTCTCCTTCAAGAAACAGCTCTTCAAAGAAACTGTGGATTCAATGACATCTACTGTAAGCCTTGTCAGATGAACATAGCCATATTTCTACGTTAAGAACATAAGTTTTACAGAATGAACCCTGCTAAGCATGGCAAACATATGAGTTTGAATTGTGATTTTATAAACCCACAGTGATTGCAGATATAAAAGTGCCCATGTATAATAAAATATAATATTGCATGTTTTCTATTATACTGACAAGAAGCAAAGGCAGACATATCTCTCTTATGTAAGTATAAAGAAAAGATTGGTGCACAAGTATAGTTAAGGTCAGATACAAGCACCTGAATTCTGAAAACATACAGCAAAGGACACCTGCATGTTCAAATGTGTCAAACAGTAAAGTGCATTATGCTTCCAACTTGAAAGAAAAACATATTTTAGAGCCAAGTCATCATAAAACAAAAAAACAAAATGTGTTTCTATTAACAATAATGGACAGTAATGGACAGAATTCCAAACGTGCACATACAACTTCAATAGTAGTATAGGAAAAAAAGTGATGGATCGTCTATATTGGCGCTGTCCGTAAGGAATTCTTCACCAGTCAGAGTAATAGTGGGTAAGAAGAAAGGTTTATTAACAGTCAACGCGTTTCAGGGGCTTTGTAGTTGTCCCCTTCTTCAGGACATTAAAACGTACAATGTTGCAAAAACATCACACTATTTAAAAGTAACTATTTGGCGCGCACAAATGCAGGGGGGAGGTGTCAGAGGGCGGGATGAGGGCATCTGGTTAAAGGAGATAGACAGGGGGAAGGGCAGTGATCGGCTCTGTGCAGATGGGAATGAGTGCACAATCTGGATAGACATTTACAATGGTCAATAAGTGAATGGGATAGTATTGTGATATAGTCCAAAGGGTGACTGGAAGTGTAGTAGCTATCTACAGAATAAAAATAAAAGTAACATGGATTTCATAAAGATGTATAGAGCGTAATATCCATATAAAGAGTAAAAACAACATGAATTGCATGGGGAGACGTATATAAAAGATTTAAAAAGCGGGTCAGTGTATATTCGATGTCCTTGTGTCATATAATTATGTCATCTGTCTATAAAATTATTCTTCTTTATATATTTGTTGGTTTATTTCAATTAGAATTCTTGTATATGTATATATATATCAATTATTTATTTGCAGGTAAGTAATGTCGGTATTAATTATGATCTCATTGGTGATTGTATATTATTTCGCTGTATGTTTGTTTCATTAAAATATCTCTTACGTTAAAGTATTTCTAATCTGTGTTTTTCTTTCTAGATATAATATATACAGTATAGTATAATTGTTCGTTTCCATACCTACTCCGTGACGGAAATCGTAAACAGAGGGGAAGAGCAGGGGTATTTTGTGAATCTGGTGTCCGAACCTGTGATGATAATGCGGGTCCTGGGTAGATGGTCCTCTTAGATATGTTAGTTCCAAGGGCTCGCGATAGCATTCTTCCAATATTGCCGATAGTAGTGCTTCTACTATAAAAGAAAGGGGCATTCACCCACGAAAGGGGCAGTCTGGCCACATGTCATTATCAAAGAATGGTGTGTGATTGAGGTATGAGGGTAAGGTATATTAGGATATATAGGTATGTGTTTTATCGGTATATATGTACTTTATGTGGCATAGATATACATATATCGTCACTCCGGTATACATATACATCTATCTTCACTCAGGCAGATGTATAGATGAGTCCTATAGTCAAACCTTTTTGATGTTTATATTCGATGGGTGATAAATCCTAGGTGATGTTAGTTGGGTGAGTGAAATAGAGGATGGATAAAGATCCGTAGTTACATAGTTCTGGGTAGTAACATTGTTTCAAATTATTGTTTCAGTGATTTCATTTAGCCCCTGAGGGGCTAGTGTATTTAGCTGGTAGATCCAGTATACTTCTCTCTTCTGGAGTCTATCGAATCTATTGTAGGGGTTGTGTGGAATGTAATCTATAGGGGTAATCTGGAAAGGGTGCTGTTGTTTCTCGATGGTAGAGGCACAATGTCGGGATAGGCTATGTTTATTGTATAGACGTTGTTTGTTATATCTGTGTTGGTTCAGTCTACAATGGAGGGGTTGTGTGGTGCGGCCTATATATTGGCCACAAGCACATTCTATTAGATAGATCACATAGGAAGATTGACAGTTTAAATGATGTTTTATTGGGAATGTGGTACCATTGGAGCTGGAAACGAAGTTTTTCTTCCCATGTGTAATTGTTTTACAACAAAGGCACCGATTTTGGTTGCATTGAAAACTCCCTGTTTTTGGTGTATTGTTTTTCAGAGTGGAGGCTCGCCGATAGGTGATTCGTGGTTTGCTAGACAGGTATTTTGATAGTTATGGGTCCTGTTGTAGTATGTGCCAGTGTTTGATTAAAATATTATTGATTTGGTTATTTGAGGTGCTATATTGAGTGATTAGATTAATGTTCTCAGGAGTTTTGTCTTTTTGCGTACTTGGTCTAAGACATTCTGTTTGCGAAATACGTGCACATTTTTTATATGCATCGGATACTATTTTGCTGGGGTAATTCTTTTCTTTAAATCTCTGGTCTAGGATTTTTGCTTGTATCTTATAGTCTTCATTATTTGTACAGTTCCTTCGGATTCGCTTGTATTGGCTATAGGGAATGTTGTTCAACCATTTTTTGTAATGGAAACTGGAGTAGTCAATATAGCTGTTGGTGTCAACAGGTTTGAAATAAGTTCTCGTCATGATTTGGTTATCTCTGATGGTTACAGTGATGTCAAGAAATTCAATGTGGTACTTATTATAGTTGGGGGTAAAAGAGATACCCCAATCTGTGGTGTTCAGGGAGTTGCAAAAATCTTTTGCAGTCTGTTTATCCCCTTCCCAAATTATGAACAGGTCATCGATATATCTACGGAAAAATTTGATATGGTTTTTAAAGGTGGGGCTATTCCAGATGTAGATATCTTCAAATTCCCCCATAAAAATGTTTGCAAAGGAAGGCGCTACTTTCGTCCCCATTGCGGTCCCTTTCTGTTGATGATAAATATCGTCATTATATATAAAAAAATTATTTTTTTAGGACAAAGACCAAACTATCAATTAAGAAGTTAATTTGTTGGATTTTTAGGGAAGGGTCTCTTGATAGGGTATTCCAGACACATAAGGTGCCAAGTTCATGGTTAATATTAGAGTAGAGGGCAGTGAAATCCAGTGTAAGAAGTGCAAAGGTGGTTTGCCACGGTATGTTTTTGAGCTCATTAATTGTCGGGAATCATGAAGATAACTGGGCAATTCTTTCACATATGGCTGTAAATGTAGATCCAAAAATGTGATAAATTACTTGTGGCACATTTAGTATTTGATATAATGGCTCTGCCTGGTGGTTTTGCTGTATTTTTATGAATTTTTGGTAGATAGTAGAAATACGGGGAACATGGGGTTTTTGGAAAAAGAAATTTCTTTTCATTTTCACTTATGTATTGGTTATGGAATGTAGTTTTTATTAATTCGGTAAGTTGTTTAGACAAATTTGGGAAGGGGTTGTCTTTGATCTTTTGATAGTAAATAGTGTCACTTAGTATGTGCAATGCCTCCTCTTTGTAATCTAAATTGTTTAGAATGTCTATCCCCCCTCCTTTGTCCGCAGGGCAGATTGCTATGTCATTGTTGTCCTTCAATCGTTTGAGGGCCTTTAGTTCAGAAATACTTAGGTTACTCCGTTTGCCGTTTGTTTTCATGTTTGGATTATTGGTCATTAGTTTTATTTCAGAGAGTACTAAATCAAAAAACGCCGGGATGATGTGGCCCTCGCTTTGTGTTGGAAAGAATTTGGATTGGGGTCTGACGTCCAAGTGTTTAACCCCTTCAAGCGACAGTCAGTTTGGACCAAATGCCGGAGCCCCATTTTTCAAATCTGACATGTGTCACTTTATGTGGTAATAACTTTGGGATGCTTTTACTTATCCAGGCCATTCTGAGATTGTTTTCTCGTCACATATTGTACTTCATGACAGTGGTAAATTTGAGTCAAAATATTTCATTCTTATTTATAAAAAAATACCAAATTTACAAAAAATTTAGAAAAATTTGCAAATTTCCAAATGTCAATTTCTCTACTTTTAAAATACATAGTAATACCTCCAAAAATAGTTATTACTTTACATTCCCTATGTGTCTACTTCAGGTTTGGGCCATTTTGAAAATTACATTTTATTTTTTTGGGACGTTAGAAGGCTTAGAAATTTAGAAGCAAATCTTGAAATTTTTCACAAAATTTCCAAAACCCACTTTTTAAGGACCAGTTCAGGTCTGAAGTCACTTTGTGAGGCTTCCATCATAGAAACTACCCAAAAATGACCCCATTTTAGAAACTACACCCCTCATGGTATTCAAAACTGGTATTACAAACGTTATTAACCTTTTAGGTGTTCCATAAGAATTAAAGGAAAATGTAGCCAAAATTTCCGAATTCACTTTTTTGGCAGATTTTCCATATAAATCATTTTATTCAGAGAATAAAGCAAGGGTTAACTGCCAAACAAAACTCAATAATTATTACCCTGATTCTGTAGTTTACAGAAATGCCCCACTTGTGATCATAAACTGCTGTACAGGCACACAGCAGGGCGCAGAAGGAAAGGAACGCCAGGGCAGATTTCACTGGAAAAATTTTAAGTTGCCATGTCACATTTGATGCACCCCCAGAGTTGGAAACTCCAAAAAACTGACCCCATTTTGGAAACTACGGGATAAGTTGGCAGTTTTGTTAGTACTTTTTTAGGGTACATACGATTTTTGGTAGCTTTATATTACACTTTTTGTGAGGTAAGGTAACAAAAACTAGCAGTTTTGGCATTGTTTTTATTTTTTGTTATTTACAACATTCATCTGACAGATTAGATCGTGTGATATTTTTTATAGAGCAGGTCGTTACGGACGCGGCAATATCTAACATGTATACTTTTTTTATTTATTTAACTTTTATACAATATTTTTGAAGCACAAAAAAAATCATATTTTAGTGTCTCCATAGTCAGAGAGCTGTAGTTTTTTTATTTTTTGGACGATTGTCTCAGGTAGGGGCTCATTTTTTGCGGGACGAGATGAAGGTTAGATTGGTACTATTTTTAGGGGCATACGCTTTTTTGATCGCTTGGTAATAATTTTTTTTGTGATGAAATGTGTCAGACAGTTTTTATTTTTTATTTTTTATGGTGTTCACCTGAGGGGAGAGATCATGCGATATTTTTGTAGAGCAGGTTGTTACGGACGTGGCAATACCTAACATGTATACTTATTTTATTTATTTAAGTTTTACACAATAATATCATTTTTGAAAAAAAATCATGTTTTAGTGTCTCCATAGTCAGAGAGCTGTAGTTTTTTTTATTTTTCGGGCGATTGTCTCAGGTAGGGTCTCATTTTTTGCTGGACGAGATGACGGTTTGATTTGTACCATTTTGGGGTAAATATGCCTTTTTGATCGCCTGCTATTACACTTTTTGTGTGGCAAGGTGACAAAAAATGGCTGCTTTGGAATAGCTTTTTTTTTTAAAAAAAAATTTTTTAATTTATCAAGACCCATTTGGATCTTGAAGATTGAAGAGGCTTGATGGCTATACAGTGCATTGCAATAGTCATCTATTGCAATGCACTGTATCAGTGCTACACTAAGGCTGATCAGACCCTGAGGGTCTAATCAGCCTTAGGTACATGGCAGCCAGGACGCTTTTGTAAAGTGTCCGGTTGCCATGGTAACCATCGGGCCGCTGCCACTGCAGCAGCGGCGGCCCGATGGAAGAGAGAGGGAGCTCCCTCCTTCTTAACCCCATGGATGCTGTGGGCGGCTACTGACCGCAGCATCTATGGGGTTAAACAGCTGAAATCAGTGCCAGCACAGATTTCAGCTGTAGCAGCAGAGAGTGAGCTGTAATTACAGCGAACGCTCTCTGCTGATGGCAGCGGCTCAGATCGTGAGCCGCTGCCATCATAAAATAAAAGCGCAGGGGGAACGGAGGCATGAGTGGGGGGGGCGGAGGCACGATGGGGGGGAATAGAGGCAAGGGGGGCTCACTTACCCCCGAGGGCAGTCTTCAGGCCGGTTTTCAGGTTGTGATCTCCAGCATGGAGATCGCAGCCTGAAACTGGCTTTTTTTTTTCTCACTGAAGCGCTCCATTGGTTAGTCTGCAGAGACTAACCAATCGGAGTTCTTGCCGGCAAGGGACCACTCTGATTGGTCCCTTGCCGGCTTCCCCGAGGTCTCTGTTCGGGGAAACTGTAACTGCACGTCCAAATGCCGCAACTTACTTGCACTTTGGACGTACAGTTACGTCCAAATGCGCCAAGGGGTTAAAAGATAGGTCATTAGTTTTTAACTCCTCAGTTGAGGCTTTTTTGTAGGTTGTTTTGTTTTTTTCCATCTCAAGGTGTCTTTTTGGGTGAGTTTCCTTCTGAACTTTTGCATGTCTATAAATAATTCAAAGGGATTTGTCTGGTTGGTCAGACAGAAGGAGAGTCCTTTCTGTAATATGCTGAAAAGACAACCCCTTCCCAAATTTGACTAAACAACTTACCGAATTAATAAAAACTGCATTCCATAACCAATACATAAATGAAAATGAAAAGAAATTTCTTCTTCCAAAAACCCCATGTTCCCCGTATTTCTACTATCTACCAAAAATTCATAAAAATACAGCAAAACCACCAGGCAGACCCATTATATCAAATACTAAATGTGCCACAAGTAATTTATCACATTTTTTGGATCTACATTTACATCCATATGTAAAAGAATTGCCCAGTTATCTTCATGATTCCCGACAATTAATTAATGAGCTCAAAAACATACCGTGGCAAACCACCTTTGCACTTCTTACACTGGATGTCACTGCCCTCTAATATTAACCATGAACTTGGCACCTTATGTGTCTGGAATACCCTATCAACAGACACTTCCTTAAAAATCCAACAAATTAACTTCTTAATTGATAGTTTGGACTTTGTCCTTTATAATGACGATATTTATCATCAACAGAAAGGGACCGCAATGGGGACCCTATAATTCCTAATTCCCTATAGCCAATACAAGCGAATCCGAAGGAACTGTACAAATAATGAAGACTATAAGATACAAGCAAAAATCCTAGACCAGAGATTTAAAGAAAAGAATTACCCCAGCAAAATAGTATCCGATGCATATAAAAAATGTGCACGTATTTCGCAAACAGAATGTCTTAGACCAAGTACGCAAAAAGACAAAACTCCTGAGAACATTAATCTAATCACTCAATATAGCACCTCAAATAACCAAATCAATAATATTTTAATCAAACACTGGCACATACTACAACAGGACCCATAACTATCAAAATACCTGTCTAGCAAACCACGAATCACCTATCGGCGAGCCCCCACTCTGAAAAACTTAATCGCCCCCAACAAGAGACAAACAAATCACAAATCTCACAATACACCAAAAACAGGGAGTTTTCAATGCAACCAAAAAAGGTGACTTTGTTGTAAAACAATTACACATGGAAAGAAAAACTTAGTTTCCAACTCCAATGACACCACATTCCCAATAAAACATCATTTAAACTGTCAATCTTCCTATGTGATCTATCTAATAGAATGTGCTTGCGGCCTACAATATATAGGCCGCACCACACAACCCCTCCATTGTAGACTGAACCAACACAGATATAACATACAACGTCTATACAATAAACATAGCCTATCCCGACATTGTGCCTCTACCATCAAGAAACAACAGCATCCTTTCCAGATTACCCCTATAGATTACATTCCACACAACCCCTACAATAGATTCGATAGACTCCAGAAGAGAGAAGTATACTGGCTAAATACACTAGCCCCTCAGGGGCTAAATGAAATCACTGAAACAATAATTTGAAACAATGTTACTACCCAGAACTTATACTATGTAACTACGGATCTTTATTAGAGTTGAGCGAACGTGCTCGTAACGAGCACTGTAGCGCTCGGCTCCCCTGCGCTGGAATGCCCGCAGGCATCTGGATCCGTCTTCACCTGACTGTAAGTCAATGGGGACGGATCCGTTTGGTATGACACACGAGTGTGTCATACCAATCGGATCCGTCCCCACTGACTTTCAGTCGGGTGAGGAGGACGGATCCGTTTGGTGTCACACACTAGTGTGTGATACCAAACAGATCCGCCCCCATTGCCTTACAGGCAGGTGAGGACGGATCCGAATGCCTGCGCAGCGGAGCGCAGGGGATCCGAGCGCTACAGTTCGCTCAACTCTAATCTTTATCCATCCTCTATTTCACTCACCCAACTAACATCACCCATCGAATATAAACATCAAAAAGGTTTGACTATAGGACTCATCTATACATCTGCCTGAGTGAAGATAGATGTATATGTATACCGGAGTGACGATATATGTATATCTATGCCACATAAAGTACATATATACCGATAAAACACATACCTATATATCCTAATATACCTTACCCTCATACCTCAATCACACACCATTCTTTGATAATGACATGTGGCCAGACTGCCCGTTTCATGGGTGAATGACCCTTTCTTTTATAGTAGAAGCACTACTATCGGCAATATTGGAAGAATGCTATCGCGAGCCCTTGGAACTAACATATCTAAGAGGACCATCTACCCAGGACCCGCATTATCATCACAGGTCCGGACACCAGATTCACAAAATACCCCTGCTCTTCCC
>ONZH01006287.1:0-28132 GCA_900303285.1 Rhinella marina | reverse complement strand
TGGTCACATGACACAAACAAATCCTCAATGCAAAAACTTTCATTTCCATCGAGTAATCATTTCAGCCCTAATGTTGGTGGTGGCTTGGTTCTTCTCCAGGACAATGGACACTGTTTCCTTCTGAAGGAGAAGACAGTAGCACAGTAAAGGCATCCTATTTACGGAGTCATTACTGTTGCCTTTCTCCCAGCGTCATGTTCCTAAGGTAACATCCACGTAAATCTGCTCCCCCGTAGATGTATTTACATAAGCGATTACGCGGTACGAAAGCTGCAAATTAGGCAAGAGAGCATCCTCGGGAATCCTCCAAGGACACGTTGCCTCAATGAACAGGGGTTGCTTAGCACTGGTGAGCTACAGGAAGCTGAAGAGAAGAGGAACATCCCTTCTCCACTTCAGTTTTAGGTTGTCTGCCGAGACATCGAGACCTCTCTAAAGGTTTGATCCCCTGGAAGACCCGAAGACCATGGCGACTGAGGCATCGGAAATCGAGCTCACCTTCACGGAGGACGCCCAGCTCACCAACTGCATGCGTATACGAGTCCTAAGCCTCCAGCAGAAGAACGCCAAGCCCCAAGAAGGCGAAAAGTTACTCAAACCCAACGAGTACATCTACCGGCTGGACTTCGGCAAACAGAAGCTGAAGTTTTTGTGGTGGAACGTCCACCTTAAGACGCCCGGGAAGGTCATCATCACCGCAACGTCCCAACATTGGACTCCAGACCTCACCAACCTCATGACCAGACAGCTTCTGGATCCTTCGCCATCTTCTGGAAAAAGACTGATGATGTCGAGGTTCAGTGCAACGAGGCAGACGTCCAAGAGTTCGGGGAGAGGTTGTGTGAGCTCGCCAAAATTCGGAAGGTTATGTACTTTGTCCTGACTTTTGCCGACGGCGTGGAACCGGGGAACGTCACCTGCTCAGTTAGATTCAAAGCGTGAGAAGGTCTATTCACATTGACAAATTCAGAACCCTAAGACATTGGTCTTCTGCAATAATGGTCTTCTTCCCCGTATGCGTAGCCACCTACGTGCATGTCCGTAAAGTTAGCACAGTTTGAATGGGTGTTTTTGTCTATGGGGTGTTATTTTTTGTATTGTGTTAAGAATATTTTCACTGTGGTTTCATTGTAATTCTTTGTGTCTAATGTATTTTTAAAGGGTATGAATATTTTTGCAACCTTATTTTCATCTTAATCAAAAAAAAAGGAAGCAACATTGCATATAGTCTAGTTTCAAGTCCCTTGCCATTTTGGGTACACAGCTCCTGTGCAGCCCTATGTGTAGTCTGATCCTGCAGCCCTCTTTTTGCCCCAACCCCGAGATTTTTTTTAGCAGCCATCAAAAAATTACGACCCGTCCTATTTTGAGCTGTTTTTACGTCCAGAGGGAACCCATTGAAAACAGCCACAAAGGCCTTTTAGGCATTAAAAAAAAAAACACGTCCACTTGGACGCACGGGGGAACACTCGCTCCTCACTGGAGGCATCAGGACCTGACATGATGATGTCACATGATCACTCTGGGAGCGCAGGTCCTGCAGTATTCAGTGTGAAACGAGTGTCTCCGCAAATGCCTGTGGTGAGGTGAGATTTTATTTTTTAGTTTTTTTGTCGGCACTAAGGGGGGCACTAGAAAGAGCCTTATATGTACTGGGAGGCAATAAGAAGAGCCTTATATATACTGGGGGCACTAAAAAGAGCCTTATATGTACTGGGAGGCAATAAGAGGGGCCTTATATATACTGGGGGCACTAAAAAAGAGCCTTATATTGTACTGGGGGCACTAAAAATTATGTACTGGGGCACTAAAAAGAGCCTTATATGTACTGGGGCACTAAGAAGAGCCTTATGTTACTGGGGGCATAAGAAGAGCCTATTACTGGGGGCACAAAGAGCCTTATATGTATACTGGGGCACTAAAAAGAGCCTTATATGTACTGGGAGGCAATAAGAAGGCCTTATATATATGGGGCACTAAAAGAGCCTCTGGGGGCACTAAAAGAGCCTTATATATACTGGGGGCACTTAAAAGGCCTTATATGTACTGGGGGGCCAATAAGAGGGCCGTATATATACTGGGGCACTAAAAGAGCTTATATGTACTGGGGGCATAAGAGGGGCCTTTTATATACTGGGGGCACTAAAAGAGCCTTATATAGTACTGGGGCACTAAAAAAGAGGCCTTATAGTGTACTGGGGGCACTAAAAAGAGCCTTTATGTACTGGGGCACTAAAAAGAAGCCTTATATGTACTGGGGGCACTAAAGAAGAGCCTTATATGTACTGGGGGCACTAAAAAGAGCCTTATATGTACTGGGGGCACTAAAAAGAGCCTTATATGTACTGGGGGCACTAAAAAGAGCCTTATATGTACTGGGGGCACTAAAAAGAGCCTTATATGTACTGGGGGGCAATAAGAGGGGCCGTATATATACTGAAGGCACTAAGGGAAACTGACTTCAAAAATGTATATATAGATATATTGCAAAAAATATATAAAATGTTTGCTTTTTTTCTCAAAAAATTGTCTTATTCTAATGCGTCACGTTAACGAGATGTAAGTTTACAGGAAGCCTCAGACGCCAAGATTCAGTCGTCGGCAGAATTTTTCAATAGATCAGTCTTCATTCTGCTTGAGGTCGTCAGGCATTTGCTTCCAAAGCTCCAGATTTATATGATTATAATTTTTTTAAAACATTTTTTAATTACCCAATCCTTTTTTTTTTTGCTTCTGTTAATCTTCCTGTTTTACGTTCATGTATGCTATCGCTATATATTCTGATCGTCACAAGTCTCCATTGTCCATGTGCAGACTATTTATATATTTATGAATAAATTTTTTTACCTCGTTTTGTCTGTTTTTCTTGATTTCTATGGCGGGGACCTTAAATAAACCTCAAGGCAGCGTTCCCCAACCTGTGGGAAAACTGCAACTCCCATCCCACCCTAACAGCTTGCGGCTATTAGGACATGATGGAATTTGTAGTTATGCAGCATCCAGAGAGCCACGGGTTGGAGGTCACGGCCTTAAAGGGGTTTTCCGGTAATGATGATTTTATTTTTATCAAGTGCCCACAGCCTGCCCCATGAAACCAAAGATCCATACTTACCTGCTCCACACTGCCTCCTATGTCTCCATCTACCAGTCCCGCCACTGTTTACATCTCCAGCTCCAGCCAATGACTGGATTCAGTGGTGACGTTGGCATTGGGCAATGGCTGGAGCGGTGCATGTGACCATTGTCATCCAGATTTAAAGAGCGGGAGGACCGGAAGATGGAGACAGCAGAGTGGTGTGGAGCAGGTAAGTATAGATCTTCTGTTTCACGGGGCAGGCTGTGGGCACTTAATAAAAAAAAAAAATTATTATTGCCGGAAAACGTCTTTAACCACCTAACTGTTTTGCCCTCGGGCAGTGGGAAAAGTAGGTAACTGGAGGGGGGAGGGCTGCTTTAGATGGTGATATCTCCTGAATGGTAGCAGCCAGAAACTGGACTGTCAACTTGAAAGTTGACAGTCCAGGCTTTCATACAAGACCAAAATGACAGCTAAGGTCCAAGCAACAGGGGAGAAATCACTGATAGAAATGAAGTCAGGAATAATCACGGGGTAAAACCTGTTTTTACTTTCACTTCCAGCTGCATTCACAGCATCCCGATTTCTATCAGTGATATCTTCCCCTGTCCTGGACATATTGCTGTCATTCTGGTATTGCCTGAAAGCCTGGACTGTCATCTGTCAAACAAGACCAGTTGCATGTTTCTAGCTGCTACCATTCAGGAGATAGCAGCATCTAAATCAGTCCTCCCCCCTCCAGTTAGCTACTTTTCCCACTGCTGGCAAAACAGTCAGCTGGTTATTTTGAGCAAAAATAAAAAAAATTAAGAATAGCAGCAAAATAAACTATCTTCATGGGTATTTGCGAATACCTTTGTAGCAAGTAGCTCCTCCAGTGTCCAGCTCACACTGCGAACTGAAGATGGATCACTAGCACATTACACGGGTGCCTTTTAGGTACAAAAGACTCAGGATCACAGCCTTAAAGGGATACGCACGCTATACACTTCTAAAACCATAAATGTTACAAATGATACATAATAAACATAAGAAGCTTTTGCGACTTTTTGGCATTAGCTAGGCCAAAATTTAAGCGCTTGTGCAAAAAATTGCGACTTTTTACACTTTTCCATGTGTACACCACTCACTCCAGTTTTCTAATACGGGTGGCAAAGTGGGTGTGGTTAGCTATGTTAATGAGCTTCACTCCCGAATTATCATTGCAACTTGCAAGTCGCCATCTCACTCCAGGAGGAGGAAAACTGTAGGAGCTTCTCTAGACAAAAGTGTTAGGTTTAAGGACAAGACAAATTTATCAAACAGCCTGTGACGTTTGATAAATGTGGCATAAAGTACTCCAAAAAAGACTGAAGCAAAACTGACTTCAAATGTTATCCTCATGATAAATCTCCCCCTTTGTTTGTTTAAAGGGGTTTTCCAGGATTTTACTACTGATGACCTATCCTCAGGATAGGTCATCAGTATCTGATGGGTGGGGGTCCGACACCCAGGACCCCCGCTGATCAGCTGTTTCAAGAAGGTACCATCACTCCTGTGAGCACCGCTGCCTTCTCGCAGCTCACCAAGCACAGCGCCGTGCATTGTATAGTGGCCGTGCTTGGTATCACACTCAGCCTCATTCACTTGAATGGGGCTGAGCCGCTCCTAGGCCACGTGACCGATGAACGTGACGTCACTGGCCTAAGAAAAGCTGAGAGAAGGCCGAGGTGCTCACAGGAGCGCCGGTGCCTTCTCAAACAGCTGATCGGTGGGGGTCCCGGGTGTCGGACCCCCACTGATCAGATACTGATGACTTATCCTGAGGATAGATCATCAGTAGTAAAATCCTGGAAAACCCCTTTAACTGCAGCCGCATGCATCTCACACCCTGTAATGCAGACAAGGTGATAATGCTGAGTGCTAGTGTGAACAATGCCTTAGGCTACTTTCACACTAGCATTTTATTTTTCCGGTATTGAGATCTGTCATAGGGGCTCAATACCAGAAAAAAACGCTTCAGTTTTGCCCCCATTCATTGTCAATGGGGACAAAACTGAACTGAAGACAACGAGGCTCCTGAAAGCATTCCATTCAGTTCTTTTCAGTCTCCAGACCAGAGAGCAAACCGCAACATGCTGCGGTTTGCTCTCCGGTCTGGGCATCCGCATCAAGACGGATCCGAAATGTCCCCCCAATGCAAGTCAATGGAGACGGATCCATTCGGTGTAACACAATAGTAAACGGATCCGTCCTCCATTGACTTTTAATGGAGTTCATGATGGATCCGTCCCTTTACCTTTTCCCTGTCAGCTCCCTCCTCCCTCCAGCAGGTGGCGCTGTGGTCAAACTTACCACTGTGCGCGCCGTCTTCGTCCTCGTCACTGGGACAGGTCGGGAGCTGCAGGGAAAGGTAAGTTTAACCCCCCCCCCTTCCTCAACACAGTGTCTTACATGTGCTGTGCTCCGGCCCCACACGTGTACCTGCGGCAGCACGGATCCGGCGGCACCCTTCACCCGCCGGATCTGTGCTGCCGCAAGTGTGAAAGAGGCCTAAGTCTGTCTGCAGAAGTAATAATGGGCAGAGAGAGAGAGGTTTGCTGGCCAGCAAGAAAATTAAAGCATAAAGAAAGACATACAGATGCACACACACAGACAAACTAATGACATATTCACCCCCTAACAGGAACCCAGGAACTCCCTATATGTTAGCCACAATGGCCTTTTCACTGTGCAATGCTTGGAATGGGTGATCTTTCTCAGGCATGTGCCTTTTCTGCTGCAGCTTTCTCCCTCTCACAGCTCAGGGGGCGTGTCCATTCTGCTGCAGGTCTCTCCCTATCACAGCTCCTTTCTGCTGCAGCCCCCCACTCTATCACAGCTCAGGGAATGTGTCCTTTCTGCTGCAGGTTTCTCCCTCTCCCAGCTCAGGGGGCGTGTCCATTCTCTGCAGGTCTCTCCCTATCACAGCTCCTTTCTGCTGCAGCCCCCCACTCTATCACAGCTCAGGGAATGTGTCCTTTCTGCTGCAGGTTTCTCCCTCTCCCAGCTCAGGGGGCGTGTCCATTCTGCTGCAGGTCTCTCCCTATCACAGCTCCTTTCTGCTGCAGCCCCCACTTTATCACAGCTCAGGGAATGTGTCCTTTCTGCTGCAGCTTTCTCCCTCTCCCAGCTCAGGGGGCGTGTCCATTCTCTGCAGGTCTCTCCCTATCACAGCTCCTTTCTGCTGCAGCCCCCCACTCTATCACAGCTCAGGGAATGTGTCCTTTCTGCTGCAGGTTTCTCCCTCTCCCAGCTCAGGGGGCGTGTCCATTCTGCTGCAGGTCTCTCCCTATCACAGCTCCTTTCTGCTGCAGCCCCCACTTTATCACAGCTCAGGGAATGTGTCCTTTCTGCTGCAGCTTTCTCCCTCTCACAGCTCAGGTGGCGTGTCCATTCTGCTGCAGGTCTCTCCCTATCACAGCTCCTTTCTGCTGCAGCCCCCACTCTATCACAGCTCAGGGAATGTGTCCTTTCTGCTGCAGCTCTCTCCTAATCAGCTCAGGGAGTCTATCCTTTGTGCTGCAGCTCTTTCCTTTCACAGCTCAGGGAGAAGGATGGAACTGAGCATGTGCGACCACCTCAGCCATGTTACTGAAAAATTCTAAAGAACAAACAGCAGGTGGTGCTATACAGATGCACTTTATTGAATAATTCCGTGGCGGTGCTTAATTTTTAATTGCGTGCAATTACAAAAGTGTTCAGATCCAGAATATTTTTTTCGGACAGCCCTATAAAGAGTTGCCTCCTCTCTGGCAGGTACAGGTCTCCATGTATTTAATATGCAGCCATAGGAGGAAGACATAATATTTTTTGAGTGTCCTTCTATTCCAGAAAAATCAGTATCCCCATGAATGCTGCTTTATCTCACTAGTTCTGAAGTCAACCTGAAATATTTACATACTAAAGAACAAAAAGAACATTAAGATTTCTCTATATCTTCAGTGGTGACGGCTTTACTCCACTCTAGCTGACTCTTGGCATTGAGCAGTGCAATCTGTGGAGCGAGGTTTCTGGTCTAATGTCTCTTCTGAAGGCCATTTGTAGCTCATTAGTAAATTTTGAAACCAAGGACAGATGATTTCTTCGCAGATGGTAGTCCCGATCCGTGACCTTGGTCTCCTTAGAACAGGCCATCAGAGTCCGGTGGGAGTCAGATGAGTTGTGGTCTCAGGCCATACGCCTGTGCAGCATGTTCGGCTGCACAGGGGCCCAGAGAGGGGGGGGGCCCTACCCAGTGCCAGCAGAGGCGTGGGGGATGGGGCCCTGATTATGACTTACTGTGAATCTGCTGCCATTCTGCCTTTACTCCAAGGATGAAGGACCTGCGATGACATCATAGTCATGTGATCTTTTCAACACTGGAAGTAGTGGTAGGACCTGTGATCATGTGACCAGTGCAGAGAAAGGCAGCGCTCAGCATTGGAGACCTGTGATGCCCTGGAATGTGAGTGCCAGAGACATGCTGGGAGATGTAGTTCTCTCCATTATACCTCCTCCCTGCTTAGTGGGAGGGAAATATGTCATTTAACTGGGACTGTATGTTACAAGAGCTGAGGGGAGGGGTGTTATTTACATGGGACTATGTGTTGGAGGGAGCTGAAGGAGGGGATTGAAGTTATTTACATGGGACTGTATCATATAGAAGACCGGTGGGAGAGGACTGGTGTTATTGACATGGGACTGCATGGTATAAAACACTGGAGGGAGAGGAGTGATGTTATTTACATGGACCTGTATGGTATAGAAGACTGTAAAGAGGAGAGGTTATTTACATGGGACTGTATCATATAGAAAACTGGAGGGAAAGGACTGGTGTTATTTACATGGGACTGCATGGTATAGCAGACTGGTGGGAGAGGACAAGCATTATAATTTATGGGGGCACTACAGAGACTATAATTCTAGGGGGTACGGTAGGAGGCGTTATAATTACAGGGGGCACTGCAGGTAACATTGTAAATACTGTGGGCAGTGGTGGCGGGCATTACTACTGAGGGCTCTGTAGAAGTGCCTTATAGACTGGCCTTATTTCTATTAGGGGTGCCCTAAAGGGGGGCCTTATTAGTGCTGAGGGCACTGTAGGGAGCCTTATTAACCACTGGGGGTACTATAGGGAGGGGGGACTTCACCCAGGCTTTAGCGTCTGTAGGCCTGTAAAGCCGCCCATCAGTGACAGTGACGTCTCCGCTTAGCAGTGTAAAAATGTAAACATAACAGCCCAGGGCAAGGGAGAGCATCGGAGTATGAAATGTCAGAGGGGCTGAGTGGGGGGAGAAGGGGTTATGTCCAGGGGAGGTCGGGGGGCCCAGGTACATTCCTTGAACACGGGCCCTCTGCTGTCTGTGTCTGCCCCTGCAGCCGATCCTACTGATGAACCCTTGTGAGGAAGAAGGTAGAGCTTCTTGATGGGCTTCCCAGAGGTCAGACCCGTCCCAATCAAACATTGATGACACCGCACTCACCTTTGGCCAGCAGTGTCCTATATTGCGGCACTTTTAAGAGCTGCCATCAGTGCTTCCCTGGCACGTCCACCCCATTAGATGCCGTCTTGTTCATATGTAACAGGTAATTGAGCGACCTCTGCAATAAATAAAACATCTGCTTCGTGGCTGGCGGCCATATATCACCTCGCGGTGGAATGCTTACTGCTGCATTTTTTTTTTCTTCTTGGCTCCAAGACGATGGAAGCAGATGTCAGTCATTCTCCGCCCTCCCCCATCCTCGCTCTGCTTTCTTGTAATCTCAGCGGAAATCAGCATAAGCTCCTGATCAGCGGCACGGACCTTATCTGTGATCGTTATTATTCCTGACCAGGCGGAATAGTATCGATCCTTGATAGAAAGTACTTTTAATCCAAATGCAGATCACCAGTTAAGTGCAAAGAGGGTGGGCCCAAAGCACTCGGTGCTTCTTTGCTCTACCTGCTTCCTCTGCAAGCCCCTCCCTCTTTTAATTGACAGGGCCAGGACTTGCATAGTCATCTCGTCTTGCCCTTTCATTTAGGGTCCTCATGTTCAAACGTCTATCCTCCTGCAAATCAGCAGTTAAGTGCACTGAAGGTGGGCCCAAAGCACTCGGTGCACCTTTGCTCCACTTGCTTCCTCTGTAAGCCCCTCCCTCTCCTTATTGATTGACAGGACCAGGTCTTGCATAGTCTTCTCGTCATGCCCTGTTATTTAGGGTCCTCATGTTCAAACGTCTATCCTCCGGCATTACTTAAAGGGACTCTACATTCACGCTTTCCCTTTTACAGGTCATCCCCAACTGGAAGGAGCAGGAATGGAGCGCCGAGAAGCCGGAGAACTATGCCGGGATATTTCATTTCCATTTCTGGCGCTTTGGGGAGTGGGTGGACGTGGTGATCGATGACCGGCTGCCGACCATCCATAACGAGCTGATCTACTGTCACTCCAATGATCGCAACGAGTTGTGGTGCGCCCTCGTGGAGAAGGCTTATGCCAAGTAGGTCCTAGGATACTCAAACCGAACTAAGGGGTTAGGGCTGCAGCTATCTACTATTTTCGTAATCAGGTATTCTAATAACAAAAAACGAATTAAAAGAACGTATTTCTTTACAAAAACTCATCAGCTGCCCCCTCAATGCCATCAGGCTCGCCACTATTGCCATCAGCTGCCCCCCCAGTGCCATCAGTTGTCCCCCTGTGCCACCAGCTGCCCCCTCAATGCCATCAGGCTTCCCACTAGTGCCATCAGCTGCCCCCCCAGTGCCACCAGTTCCCCTGTGGCACCAGTTGTGCCACCAGCTGTCCCCCAGTGCCATCAGCTGCCCCCAAGTGCCACCAGCTAGCCCCCAAGTGCCACCAGCTAGCCCCCCAAGTGCCACCAGCTAGCCCCCCAAGTGCCACCAGCTAGACCCCTTAGTGCCATCAGCTAGCTCCCCAAGTGCCATCAGCTAGCCCCCCAAGTGCCATCAGCTAGCACTCCAAGTGCCACCAGTTTTCCCCCCAGTGCCACTATTTCCCCCTTACTACCCATGTCCCCAGCGCCAGTGAAATAAAATACTTACCTCTCCTGTAGGAGCGCCGCTTCACAGCTCCTGCATCTTTTCCGTGCTCTGTACTGTCGTCCTGACGTCACACACCATCAGGTTGAAAGTGCAGCGCGGCGGGTGACCACGGGGCGGTGAGTAATAGCAAGCGCTTTACTCCCGCTCCATGGTCACATGACTCAAACGAATCCTTGATGCAATTAGGAGTTTTTTGTGTCGAATTCAATGAAGTTCCATCGTTTCAGCCCTATACGGAGGGCCTTCCCGGAGGGTTCCTAACCTCAGACGTACTGGTGACATCACCAGTCTTGGGCAAGGGGACAGTGCTGTGGTAACTGGATATTGGAACAATTAGATCATCCCCCAATTCCCAGAAGGTCACCATTATAGTCACTCAAAGTACTAAGGAGAGACAAATAGTAGTCCCAGATCCAAGAACTTGCTGATGGTTTCCACTACAATATTCCTCCTTCTTTATAGATTAATTGGATGCTATGAGGCCCTTGATGGTGGAAACACGGCCGACGCCCTGGTGGATTTTACCGGCGGGGTGTCCGAACCCGTCGAGCTCTCGGAAGGAGATTACATCAATGACGCCAACAAAAGAAATGAGCTTTTTGAGAGAGTCCTGAAGGTTCATAACCGAGGAGGACTGATCAGCTCCTCCATCAAGGTGAGTCCTTCACTCCCGCAACAGACTGTGTGTCCCAAAATGTCAGAACAGCAGGAGACGGGGAAAAGACAAATCTCTACAGAAACTTCAGGAATAGGAACGTAATTTGTAACTATGTCAGGTAGATCAGGGGCTGAAAAATGTGACCCCGAGATCCAATTATAGTAACACAAACACCGGTATAAACGATCTGAAACTAACAATGTAACCAGGAGATGTGGCCACCAATATACAGCATTATAGTAGTTATATTCTTGTACATAGGAGCAGTATTATAGTAGTTATATTCTTGTACATAGGAGGCAGTATTATAGTAGTTATATTCTTGTACATAGGAGGCAGTATTATAGTAGTTATATTCTTGTACATAGGAGCAGTATTATAGTAGTTATATTCTGTATAGGAGCAGTTTATAGTAGTTATATTCTGTACATAGGAGGCAGTATTATAGTAGTTATATTCTTGTACATAGGAGGCAGTATTATAGTAGTTATATTCCTGTACATAGGAGCAGTATTATAGTAGTTATATTCTTGTACATAGGAGCAGTATTATAGTAGTTATATTCCTGTATATAGGAGCAGTATTATAGTAGTTATATTCTTGTACATAGGAGCAGTATTATAGTAGTTATATTCTGTACATAGGAGCAGTATTATAGTAGTTATATTCTGTACATAGGAGCAGTATTATAGTAGTTATATTCTTGTACATAGGAGCAGTATTATAGTAGTTATATTCTTGTACATAGGAGCAGTATTATAGTAGTTATATTCTTGTATATAGGAGCAGTATTATAGTAGTTATATTCTTGTACATAGGAGGCAGTATTATAGTAGTTATATTCTTGTACATAGGAGCAGTATTATAGTAGTTATATTCTTGTACATAGGAGGCAGTATTATAGTAGTTATATTCTTGTACATAGGAGGCAGTATTATAGTAGTTATATTCTTGTACATAGGAGCAGTATTATAGTAGTTATATTCTTGTACATAGGAGCGGTATTATAGTAGTTATATTCTTGTACATAGGAGCAGTATTATAGTAGTTATATTCTTGTACATAGGAGGCAGTATTATAGTAGTTATATTCTTGTACATAGGAGCAGTATTATAGTAGTTATATTCTTGTACATAGGAGCAGTATTATAGTAGTTATATTCTTGTACATAAGGGCAGTATTATAGTAGTTATATTCTTGTACATAGGAGCAGTATTATAGTAGTTATATTCTTGTACATAAGGGCAGTATTATAGTAGTTATATTCTTGTACATAGGAGCAGTATTATAGTAGTTATATTTGTATCCACAACTGCAAAATTAACCGTTACTTCCTTACATAGGCAATATCAGCTGCTGACATGGAAGCCCGATTGGCTTGTGGTCTGGTAAAGGGCCACGCCTACGCTGTCACAGACGTTCGCAAGGTGCGACTGGGTCATGGGTTGCTTGCGTTCTTTAAGTCTGAAAAGCTAGATATGATCAGGATGCGCAATCCATGGGGAGAGCGAGAATGGAATGGACCCTGGAGTGACAGGTAATCTTATTTATGGCTGCATGATATTAGCATTAACCACACAAACAAGTATATAGCCTTAAAGGGGTTTTCTGGGATTTTACAAGTCTCCTTTGTTTTCCGTAGTTCTGAGGAATGGCAGAAAGTAAGCAAAAGTGAAAGAGAGAAGCTGGGGGTGACAGTGCAGGATGATGGAGAATTTTGGTAAGTCATCTCCTGCGTCATCAATCAAGATATCCTCATGGAGCTTAATAGACGTATGGTGGGTTTATTCAGTGCTGCCAAGCTTACCAACCATTATGTTTATTCTTTTTTCTAGGATGACTTTTGAAGATTTTTGCAAGTATTTCACAGACATCATTATGTGCCGACTTATAAACACTTCCCATTTGAGTATTCACAAGACCTGGGAAGAGGTGGTATTGCGGGGGGCTTGGATCAGGCATGATGATCTATTTCAGAATCGGTCAGGTGGCTGCCTCAATAACAAGACCACCTATCTCCAAAACCCACAGGTGAGATCAGCAGTCACTCCAGAGCTGCACTCACTATTCGTCTGGTGCAGTCACTGTGTACATACATTACTTATCCTGTACTGATCCTGAGTTACATCCTGTATTATACTCCGGAGCTGCACTCACTATTCTGCTGGTGCAGTCACTGTGTACATACATTACTTATCCTGTACTGATCCTGAGTTACATCCTGTACTATACTCCATAGCTGCACTCACTATTCTGCTGCAGCAGTCACTGTGTACATACATTACTTATCCTGTACTGATCCTGAGTTACATCCTGTATTATACTCCAGAGCTGCACTCACTATTCTGCTGGTGCAGTCACTGTGTACATACATTACTTATCCTGTACTGATCCTGAGTTACATCCTGTATTATACTCCAGAGCTGCACTCACTATTCTGCTGGTGCAGTCACTGTGTACATACATTACTTATCCTGTACTGATCCTGAGTTACATCCTGTATTATACTCCAGAGCTGCACTCACTATTCTGCTGGTGCAGTCACTGTGTACATACATTACTTATCCTGTACTGATCCTGAGTTACATCCTGTATTATACTCCAGAGCTGCACTCACTATTCTGCTGGTGGAGTCACTGTGTACATACATTACTTATCCTGTACTGATCCTGAGTTACATCCTGTATTATACTCCAGAGCTGCACTCACTATTCTGCTGGTGCAGTCACTGTGTACATACATTACTAATCCTGTACTGATCCTGAGTTACATCCTGTATTATACTCCAGAGCTGCACTCACTATTCTGCTGGTGCAGTCACTGTGTACATACATTACTTATCCTGTACTGATCCTGAGTTACATCCTGTATTATACTCCAGAGCTGCACTCACTATTCTGCTGGTGCAGTCACTGTGTACATACATTACATTACTTATCCTGTATTACAACATTTCCCAGAATGTAATTAAACAAGTCAGGCTGTGGAGATACTGAATAAGCTCATGAATTCTGTGAAAGTTTGTCTCTGAAGCCTGCAGAATTTTGAGTGCAGCAGAGAAGTGTTATACCTCCATTAGATGAATAACTGTCTCATTCTTGAGAAAGAGCGCTGACACACTGCAACGAGCACTGCACCTGTTCGATTTGTTTCCATTTTGTGACAGAAAGTATATATTTAAGTGGAGGGGAATTCAAACACAACCCAGTGTTTTTCTATAAACATCAAATATGTTGTAACTGCAAATCCCTTTCTCCCCTGGGCTGCTGATACTTGTAGTTCCACGGTGGGTTGGCAGTGCCGGTGGCCCATGTCCGGTTTGTGATCCTGTGCCTGATCTCTGGATTCTCTCCTTCTCCAGTTTGTGTTTGATGTCAGGAAACCAGAAGATGAGATTCTCATTTGCCTTCAGCAAAAAACCAAACGGACGACCCGGAAGGACGGGAAAGCCGAGAATCTGGCCATAGGGTTCGAAGTTCACCGGGTGAGACACGGTTAATAATAATTATGGGATATTGGAAGCATGTTGTGTTTTAACCCATTATGGACTGCCACCATATTTTAAAAATGGCTCCTATTCACAAGCGCAGCAGGCGCCGTAGCTGCGGGTTTCTGGAGCTAATTTAACATTTAACCTCTGAGATGTGGCAGCTAAGGCGGCATTCCCAGCGAGCGCTGCACTCCGAGGGCCCAACCGCCTTCCCCGCGCAGAGATCAGGGAAGCTGTTCATTGGTGTTGGTAGCCTGGAGCCTGCTGGAGGCTACCATGTGTACTACAGGTATATTCCTATGGAGGCCTGCAGGTGGCAGTGCTCTATAGGAATATATTGAATCTCCCATAGGGTTTTCCAGGATTTAACTGATGACCTGTCCTCAGGATTATTATCAGGAAGGAGGCGGGGCCAGCTTTGAGAACATCCTGACACTGGATAATGTCAGGACATTAAGTGCTTTGTGGGCGCTGTGGCATTCACCTGCTCCGACTTCTAGGGTCACCCACCACGGCAATGCATGCAGTGAAAATTGTGTGCATTGTCGGGATGTGCTTCCCTAGAATTCGGAACAGGCACAAACCATTACACGAAGTCCGGGGCTGCGGTGGTCTCGTGAAGCGTGGGCCTCATCAAAGCCGCGCCGCTTAGAATGAACACTGCCTGTGAGCTCCGCCGAGCACAGCGCCACACATTGTATAGTGTCTGTGCTTGGTATCACAGCTCAGCCCCATTCACTGATGAACGTGTCGTCAGTGGCCTAGGAAAAGCTGTGAGAAGGCCGTGTTCCTGTCAGTGCCGCTGCCTTCTCAAACAGCTGATCGGCGGGGGTCCTGGGTGTCGGACCCCCACCAATCAGACACTGATGATACGTCATCAGCTTTAATGTCTCGGAAAATCCCTTTAAATAAATCCATTCTATGGGAGAATCGAACTAATGTTTTTTGCATGTTTTTTAACTGCTCTTGTAGGACTTAAAAAAGTGAAAATAAAAGTGAAAGTTTTAAAAAATTAAAAAAATAAATATTCAAATCGTACTCTCCTTCCATATTAACAATACATTTAAAAAAAGATCATTTTTACCGCCGTGTCCCAAAACGCCCATACTATTAAAAAATAAATTAAAAAATTGAAAAATTAAAATAGCCAATTCACTGTTTTTGTCGCTTAACCTACAAAAAAAAAATTCTAAAGTAATCAAAAGTTTATACACACCCCAAAATTGTATCAATGAAAAATGAAGATCAACCCTCAAAAATTGAGGGGTCAGAATATGGTGATGCAAAGAAATAATTACATTTTTCTAAAGTTTTTGTTTTTTTCAGTATTAATACACAAGAAAAACTATATAAATCTGGTTTCGCTGTAATTGTACTGACCAGGAGAATAAAACTTTTGTGGAATTGCATTTTTTTTCCCAATTCCACCCCCTTTGGGATTTTTTTCTAGCTTCCCACTACATTGTGTGCATTATTACATTGTGCCAATAGAAAGTACAATTTGTTCCGTAAAAAACATAAAAAAAAGTCCTCCTACGGCAAAAAGAAAAAAAAACTTAGGGCTCCGGAAAGGCAGGGAGTAGAAAATGGAAAATCACAGGGTCTTGAAGGGGTTAAAGTGATTTTTCTCCATGGTAATTGCCCCCATGGCCGTGTTCATCCTTGCGTTCATCCTTCCCACAGGTGGAGCTGAACCGCAGGTATCGGATGCACACGTTGCAGCCCAAAGTGGCGAGCTCCATCTACATCAACTCTCGCAGCGTTTTTCTCAGGACGGAGTTGAAGGAGGGACGATACGTCATCATTCCAACAACCTTTGACTCTGGTTTAACCGGAGATTTCCTTCTCAGAGTGTTCACTGACGTGCCTTCAAACTGCTGGTAAGCACCTTATTACGATCACCTCTCTCTGTGACATAACTTGCCTTGCCCATATGTAGTCCTGCTCACTCTCTGACATCATCGGCTACTTGGTAACTGTTCCCTTTCACTCTGTGATATCACCAGCCAACTGATAACTCCCCCTCTCACACTGTGACATCACCTGCTCATATATAGTCTGGGTCTTACTCTGTGATGTCACCATTAGAGATGAGCGAACGTGCTAGTCGGGTGAGGAGGACGGAAGCGGCTGCCTGCACCCATGCGAGTGCAGGGGAGCCGAGCGGTACACTGTTCGTTACGAGCACGTTCGCTCATCTCTAGTCACCATCTACCCAGTTACTCCTCCCCCTCACTCTCACTTGCCTTGCCCATATGTAGTCCTGCTGTCACTCTGTAACATCACCAGCCAACTGATAAAGCCCACGACCCTCACTCTACTACATCACCTGCCCATATGTAGTCCCGTTCTTACTCTGTGACATCATCAGCTACCTTATAACTCCACCTCCTCTCTCTGGACATCACTTGCCTTGCCCATATGTAGTCCTGCTCACTCTCTGACATCATCAGCTACCTGGTAACTCCTCCCTTTCACTCTGTGACATCACTTGCTCCTCCTGCCACCTTACTCTGAGACATTGCCAGCACTTCTCAAGTGATTCTGCCTCCTCCCTCTGACATTACCACCCAACCCCCATATATAATTTCTATTTCTATGTTTTCATCACCCTTCCCATCTATAACCCTAATTATCTATAAGGGAATGTAATCTGGCAGCAAAACTGCAGCTGCATATTTCATCATTTATTTTTACCAGGTTAAATAAAATGTCAAAAATCTGAAAAGAAATAAATCACTTTGATGCTGTTCCTTAAAATCGTATTTACTAAGCATGATATAGCATTCAGTTCTCTTTTTTTTCCTGATACAGAGCTCCAAACCCTCTGAAATTCTGTCTGCCTGAAGCCACCACTAGGGGGAGCCCACTACCTTCTGTTTAGTTCAGTGTATAAACATGATTCAGTACGTTCCTCAGCTCCCCCTAGTGGTGACAGCTGGCAGACAGAATTCTGTCACTTGATTTGAAGCTGTGTATTGGAAAACAGAACCCCAGCTGTTATAAAGATATATTTAGGAATGAATTGGCATAATTTGTTGGACCAATTTAGTAAAAAAAAAATGAAATGACATTCAGGGAAAGATGTACACTTGAAGTAACTTGACAAATGCCAAGCTATACCTCCATTCACATTCAAAATTGCATTCAGAATGGTGTGATAATTAATATATTAATTTATGAAGTACACAGTATATTCGGTTAGCATTGTTTCTAAGCTTTTTGCGGGGACCCTTCAACCACTCCAGAGTGAGAGCAGATAATGAGTCCATCTTCTGAAGGCACAATGGCAAATTAATTACATACATTGTTTCTTACCAGGAGAAATGTTTTCCTTCCCCTTTAATGAGCCATTATTTCAGTTTGGTGCACGGTTCCTGCTGACACAATGCAGAGCCCATCATTTGTGTTATCAGAGGTTGTATTGTTCTCCCCATCGTGCCTTCCCTGATGATGTTACTGCAGCGATGGATTCTGTAGGGAAAGGGTCAGTTCTGAGTCATAGGGGGAGCAGAGCATTGTGTGGCTAACGGGAAGTAAAAGCTTCATGAATAAATATAAACTGTCTTCAGAAATTAACCCTATAAAGTATAAGAAGTAGAGATGAGCGAGTAGTGTTCGATCGAGCTGGTATTCGATCGAATACTACGATATTCGGCGTGCTCGATTTCTTTCGAGTATAACGGCGATGGCGCACTTAGAATTCGTTTCCCCTCCCACCTTCCCTGGCGCTCTTTATCCACCAATCACCATGCAGGGGGGGTATGACAGGCACGCTGAGCACGCTGGCAGCGCGAAAACGGCGTCTACATGCATTGGCTGGAAAAACCATGTGACCTCGAATATTAAAAACTCAGCTCTTCCTGCTCGTTCGCATATGCTGCGTGAACTTAGTCAGGGACAGAGGCTGGAGAAGGGAGAGACAGGTTTTAGCTGTTGGACAGGCAGGAGCGTGATTAAAAGCCCTTATCAGGGCTACTATAGTGCAGTACAGTGATAGCTTTACTACAATATACACTTTACAGAGAACGGCTGCCGTATTCAGGGATAGCTGCTGGAGTAGGGACAGAGAGAGGCATTAGTGGTGTATTAGGTGCTCTGCTACATACCAAACTATATTTGGCACTACTGCTGTGTACCTTGAAATATACAATATATAGGCCTTATAACTGGCAACTGTACTGTGCGGTCTCTTGCAAAGTAATTTCTCATACCTGGTGTCATACACACCGTCTTCAGCTTAAGTACACGGCTGTGTACCTTGAAATATACAGTATATAGGCCGTATAATTTGGAATGTACTGTGCGTTCTCTTGCAAAGTAATTCTCAAACCTGGTGTTAATACACACCGTCTGATCACTTAGTACACGGCTGTGTACCTTGAAATATACAATATATAGGCCTTACAATTGCCCAAACTGTACTGTGCGTTCTCTTGCAAAGTAATTTCTCATACCTGGTGTTCATACACACCGTCCTGATCACTAGTAACCACGGCTGTTGTACCTGGGAAATATACAATATATAGGCCTTATAATTGCCAACTGTACATGTGCGTTCTCTTGCAAAGTTAATTTTACTCATACCTGGTGTCATACACACCGGTCGGATCACTTAATACACGGCTGTACCTTGAAATATACCAATAAATAGGCCTTTCACCATTGGCCAACTGTACTGTGGCGTTCTCTTGCAAAGTTAATTCACCGGGCTGTGAAGGCCAAATATTGTAACCAAAAAAAAAAAAGTGCGGGGGGGGCTAGCGGAATATGGACGGGGACGGGGACGGGGCGCGGAAATGCTGTTGGGGGGCCTTGTTGAAGGCCAAGTTGGGATACAATGCGTGCTGGTGAGGGTCAGCCAGGATCCCGCTCATCCAGAATCCCTGCCTTTATGGGACAGTTAAGCAGGGGGCGGGTTACACCGCTGTTGAGGCCTGAGCAGGTTGAACAGGTGGTGCAATGGATAGCCGATAGCGCTTCCACACAGTTGTCCACCAGCCAGTCATCCACACAGTCTCACTCTGACCCTCCTTCCTCCACACCTGGCCAACAGAGTCATCCCACCATTGACCCCTCCCAGGAGCTCTTTTCGGGTCCTTTTTCAGATGTGCCGGAAGAATCCCAGGAGCTAGCAGAGGAATTTGTTTGTAGTGATGCCCAAACACTTGAGTTTTCGCCATCTCCTGCTGATGTGGACCCTGAGCCAGCATCTGTTATCATGAGCGATGATGATGATGAGACGCAGTTGCCATCAAGGGAGGCTGTTGGAATGTCCAGTGGGCAGCAGGAGGAGCAGAGTGAGGAAGTGGAAGAGGAGGTGGTGGATGACGAAATGACCGACCCCACTTGGCCAGGGGTGATGTCCAGCGAGGAAAGTAGTGGAGAGGTGGTGGTCTGCGCAGCACCGAAAAAGGCAGCAAGAGGCAGAGGGATGTCCAGAGGCAGAGGGATGTCCACAGGCAGAGGGATGTCCAGAGGCAGAGGACAGTCCAGACAGAGAAGTGAGGCCACAGCCAGCAGGGCCGAAGCTGTTCCCGGCAGCGGGCAGTCGCGCGAAGCTCCCCCATCGAGGCCTCGTACTTCTGTGGTGTGGAGATTTTTTAATGTTTGTGCGGATGACAAACTGAGCGCGGTTTGCACACTCTGCCACTCAAAACTGAGTAGGGGCTCTGAGAAGAGCAATCTGACCACCTCAGGCATGCGGCGTCACTTGGAAGTCAAGCACTGGGCTGAGTGGGAGAGAGCAAACGCAATACAACCTGCGCCCGGTCTTGCTGCCACTGCCTCTTCCCCTGTGTTGTGTGCTGCCACTGCGGTCCAGACCTCCAGCCAGGACACCTCCACATCTGCCTCTGCCTCGGCTACTTTGGGGCCTTCTCCTTCAGCCTCCCCTTCCCCCGCCTCTTCGCCTGCACCTTCACACTCCTCGTCCCAACAACTGTCCATCTCGCAGGCGTTCGACCGCAGGCGGAAGTACGCCTCGAGTCACCCCCAAGCCCAAGCCTTAAACTGCCACATCTCCAAACTGCTGGCCCTGGAGATGTTGCCGTTTAGGCTTGTGGAGACGCAGGCCTTCCGCGACCTGATGGCGGCTGCCGCACCTCGCTATTCCGTCCCCAGCCGCCACTACTTTTCCCGGAGTGCCGTCCCCGCCCTGCACCAGCACGTGTCGCGTAACATCAGGCGGGCCCTGAGGTACGCAGTCAGCGCAAAGGTCCACTTGACCACCGACTCGTGGACAAGCGCTTGCGGCCAGGGACGATACATCTCTTTGACGGCACACTGGGTGAATGTAGTGGAAGCGGGGACGGGGTCGCAAACAGAGACGGCCTACCTACCACCCCCGCCCAAGATTGCCAGCATGGGTTCTGATAAACCCCCCTCCTCCTCCTCCTCCTCCTCCTCTGCCTTAACATCGCCCTCAGCCGCTAGCTGGAAGCGTTGCAGCACTGGCGCGGGGAGACGTCAGCAGGCGGTGCTTAAGCTCATCAGCTTGGGCGACAGGAAGCACAGCGCCCCAGAGGTGAGGGACGCCATATTGCAGCAGACGGAGATGTGGCTGTCGCCGCTGCAGCTAGGACCAGGCATGGTCGTGTGCGATAACGGCCGTAACCTGGTGGCGGCTCTGGAGCTTGCCGAACTCAATCACGTACCATGCCTGGCCCACGTTTTTAATCTGGTAGTCCAAAAATTTCTAAAGACTTACCCCAACCTGGCAGAGCTACTGGTGAAAGTGCGGCGCTTGTGCGCTCACTTTCGGAAGTCAACTGTAGCTGCTGCTAGCTTAAAAAAACTCCAGCAACGCCTCCATTTGCCTGAACATCGGCTGTTGTGCGACCTGCCGACTCGCTGGAATTCCACCTATTCCATGTTGGCCAGGGTGTGTGAGCAGCAGAGAGCATTGATGGAGTACCAGATTATGAATCCACGCGTGCCTCCAACTCAGCTCCCTCAGTTTGCCAACCACGAGTGGCCATGGATGGCAGACATATGCGATGTACTGCGTATCTTTGAGGAGTCCACCAAGAAGGTCAGCAGCGAGGACGCTATAGTGAGCGTAACCATCCCGCTCCTATGCGTCCTTAAAGAATCCCTCATCGCAATAAGGGAGAACGCATTGCACGCAGAGGAGACGGGGGTAGGAGGAGACGCAACGGAGCTACACAGTCAGACCACACTTTTGTCTGCTTCACGGTGGCAGTTGCAGGAGGATGAGGATGAGGAGGAGGAGGACGACGTGGAGGTGGCTGTGGAAGAGGAGGAGGATGCTGGCGGCGAGGGTAGCAGTCAGGCTGTGTGCGTCCCATTGGTTCAGCGCGGATGGGGCGGAGAGGAGGCGGAAGAGGAAGAGGAGGAAATGGCAAGTGATCCTTCTGGAGGGGGCAGTGAGGTCATGCCTATTCAGAGTCTGGCACACATGGCTGACTTCATGCTGGGCTGCTTTTCCCGGGACACACGTGTTGTCCGGATAGTGGAGAACAAACTGTACTGGGTCTTCGCACTCCTGGACCCCCGGTATAAAGATAACGTCTCCTCTTTTATTCCGGTAGAGGAGAGGACAAATCGATTGCTGGAATACCAGAGGGAACTCGTGCAGAACATGATGGAGATTTTCCCACCCACCATCGCTGGCGGCAGAGAGGAGAGGGTCTCCCAGAGTCCCACAACATCTATCAGGCCCACAGCCACCAGGGGAACACTCTCCAAGGTGTGGGACACGTTCATGGCACCCCCTCGTGCAACTTCCATCACTGCGGGGCCCGCTATCAGCAGGAGGGACAAGTATCGGCGGATGTTGCGGGAGTACCTGGCAGACCGTAACCCTGTCCTCCCCGATCCCTCGGCGTCCTACACTTACTGGGTCTCCAAGTTGGACACGTGGCTGGAACTGTCCCTGTACGCCTTGGAGGTGCTTGCCTGCCCTGCCGCCAGCGTGCTATCAGAAAGGGTGTTCAGCGCAGCCGGGGGCATTATAACCGATAAGCGCAGCCGCCTGTCAACCGACAGTGCCGACAGGCTGACGCTAATCAAAATGAACAGCAAGTGGATTGACCCGGACTTTGCTTCTCCAACAGTGGAAAGCAGCCAAAAGTGAAGTGCCATCTGTATGAAGTGCCATTTCCTCCTCCACCTCCTCCTCCTCCTCCTTAACCGCCGTAGAATTGCTCCGTAAATAAGAAAAATTTATATATTTATGGCTCACCTCTTGGGCCTCCACAAAATGTTTAAGAGGTGTCACCTCTTGGGCCTCCACATAATTTTTAAGAGGTCTCACCTCTTGGGCCTCCACAAAATGTTTAATAGGTCTCACCTCTTGGCCCCAAATTTCTCTTGGGCCTCCACAAAATGTTTAACAGGTCTCACCTCTTGGGCCTCCACAAAATGTTTAACAGGTCTCACCTCTTGGGCCTCCACAAAATGTTTAACAGGTGTCACCTCTTGGGCCTCCACAAAATGTTTAACAGGTCTCACCTCTTGGGCCTCCACATAATTTTAACAGGTCTCACCTCTTGGGCCTGCACAAAATGTTTAAGAGGTCTCACCTCTTGGGCCTCCACATAATTTTTAACAGGTCTCACCTCTTGGGCCTCCACATAATTTTTAACACGTCTCACCTCTTGGGCCTCCACATAATTTTTAATACGTCTCACCTCTTGGGCCTCCACAAAATGTTTAAGAGGTCTCACCTCTTGGGCCTCCACAAAATGTTTAACAGGTCTCACCTCTTGGGCCTCCACATAATTTTTAACAGGTCTCACCTCTTGGGCCTCCACATAATTTTTAAGAGGTCTCACCTCTTGGGCCTCCACAAAATGTTTAACAGGTCTCACCTCTTGGGCCTCCACATAATTTTTAAGAGGTCTCACCTCTTGGGCCTCCACAAAATGTTTAACAGGTCTCACCTCTTGGGCCTCCACAAAATGTTTAACAGGTCTCACCTCTTGGGCCTCCACATAATTTTTAACAGGTCTCACCTCTTGGGCCTCCACATAATTTTTAACACGTCTCACCTCTTGGGCCTCCACATAATTTTTAACACGTCTCACCTCTTGGGCCTCCACATAATTTTTAACACGTCTCACCTCTTGGGCCTCCACATAATTTTTAACACGTCTCACCTCTTGGGCCTCCACATAATTTTTAACACGTCTCACCTCTTGGGCCTCCACAAAATGTTTAACAGGTCTCACCTCTTGGGCCTCCACAAAATGTTTAACAGGTCTCACCTCTTGGGCCTCCACATAATTTTTAACACGTCTCACCTCTTGGGCCTCCACATAATTTTTAACACGTCTCACCTCTTGGGCCTCCACATAATTTTTAATACGTCTCACCTCTTGGGCCTCCACAAAATGTTTAAGAGGTCTCACCTCTTGGGCCTCCACAAAATGTTTAAGAGGTGTCACCTCTTGGGCCTCCACATAATTTTTAAGAGGTCTCACCTCTTGGGCCTCCACAAAATGTTTAAGAGGTCTCACCTCTTGGGCCTCCACAAAATGTTTAAGAGGTCTCACCTCTTGGGCCTCCACAAAATGTTTAAGAGGTCTCACCTCTTGGGCCTCCACAAAATTTTATCAAGGTCTCACCTCTTGGGCCTCCACAAAATTTTTAACAGGTCTCACCTCTTGGGCCTCCACAAAATTTTATCAAGGTCTCACCTCTTGGGCCTCCACAAATTTTTATCAAGGTCTCACCTCTTGGGCCTCCACAAAATTTTTAACAGGTCTCACCTCTTGGGCCTCCACATAATTTTATCAAGGTCTCACCTCTTGGGCCTCCACAAAATTTTATCAAGGTCTCACCTCTTGGGCCTCCACAAAATTTTAAGAGGTCTCACCTCTTGGGCCTCCACAAAATGTTTAAGAGGTCTCACCTCTTGGGCCTCCACAAAATTTTATCAAGGTCTCACCTCTTGGGCCTCCACAAAATTTTTAACAGGTCTCACCTCTTGGGCCTCCACAAAATTTTATCAAGGTCTCACCTCTTGGGCCTCCACAAAATTTTTATCAAGGTCTCACCTCTTGGGCCTCCACAAAATTTTTAACAGGTCTCACCTCTTGGGCCTCCACATAATTTTATCAAGGTCTCACCTCTTGGGCCTCCACAAAATTTTATCAAGGTCTCACCTCTTGGGCCTCCACAAAATTTTTAACAGGTCTCACCTCTTGGGCCTCCACAAAATTTTATCAAGGTCTCACCTCTTGGGCCTCCACAAAATTTTAAAGAGGTCTCACCTCTTGGGCCTCCACAAAATTTTATCAAGGTCTCACCTCTTGGGCCTCCACAAAATTTTATCAAGGTCTCACCTCTTGGGCCTCCACAAAATTTTTAACAGGTCTCACCTCTTGGGCCTCCACATAATTTTTAAGAGGTCTCACCTCTTGGGCCTCCACAAAATTTTTAACAGGTCTCACCTCTTGGGCCTCCACAAAATTTTATCAAGGTCTCACCTCTTGGGCCTCCACAAATTTTTATCAAGGTCTCACCTCTTGGGCCTCCACAAAATTTTATCAAGGTCTCACCTCTTGGGCCTCCACAAAATTTTTAACAGGTCTCACCTCTTGGGCCTCCACAAAATTTTATCAAGGTCTCACCTCTTGGGCCTCCACAAAATTTTAAAGAGGTCTCACCTCTTGGGCCTAAACAAAATTTTTAACAGGTCTCACCTCTTGGGCCTCCACAAAATTTTCCATGAGCCTCTGGCCAGCCCACGGCCTCTTCCTGCCTTTTGCGGTCCTACGCATCCCTCAACATCCCCACTGCTTTACCTGCTAGACATGACACTGGGCCAGGTCGGGTCACTGACATCTCAAGCGCCAACAATTTGGGCATTTTAAGGCTTCTGCATGTGTTTGAGTTGTTTTTACATTTTAAAGAAGACATGTCTGACCACATCTCACACACACACACACAATGACAATTAGGGGTGGGGTCTATTTGCTTTCCCCTTTGCCTATGCCATCTGTGGTTGTTATAGGCAACGTGATTTTAAGGGGTGCAGAATTTCATCTTCTTTTTTGTCTAGTTTGGCTTGGGGTCCATGGCAATGTAGAGGAAAGAAGGTTTCCTTGTATGGTCTCACTTTACAGAGAGGTTATATTGTCTTTGGAGTGTATTGTTGAGAGGCTGTGATAGTGGCGTAATAGTGCGACTTGGGCGCGTTATATGCACCCAGACATGCTTCCCCTGCTGTCCCAGTTGCATTCCAGCAGTGTTGGCATCCTTTTCTGAGGTTTCAGGGTGGACTTGGTGACCTCCAAGTGGTCGAATTGAGATTTCCAAGTGGCGAGCATTTTTTTCCCATAGACTATAATGGGATTCGATAGTCGGTCGAATAGTCGAATTTCGCGGTCTATTCGAATCGAATTTCGAACTTTCGAATATTTCACTACTCGCTCATCTCTAATAAGAAGCTTTTATAAATGGCATGTTAAATAGAAGAATACAAGCGTATAACTACTATAATACTGCCTCCTATGTACAAGAATATAACTGCTATAATACTGCTCCTATGTACAAGAATATAACTACTATAATACTGCTTCCTATATACAAGAATATAACTACTATAATACTGCTCCTATGTACAAGAATATAACTACTATAATACTGCTCCTATGTACAAGAATATAAACTACTATAATACTGCTCCTATAATACAAGAATTATTTAACCTACTATATAATACTGCTCCTATGTACAAGAATATAACTACTATAATACTGCCTCCTATGTACAAGAATATAACTATATAATACTGCTCCTATGTACAAGAATATAACTACTATAATACTGCTCCTATGTACAAGAACATAACTACTATAATACTGCTCCTATGTACAAGAATATAACTACTATAATACTGCCTCCTATGACAGAATATAACTACTATAATACTGCCTCCTGCTCTATATAAGAATATCCCTATACAAGAATATAACTACTATAATACTGCTCCATGTACAAGAATATAACTACTATAATACTGCCTCTTGTACAAGAATATAACTACAATAATTACTGTCCTATATACAAGAATATAACTACTATAATACTGCTCCTATGTACAAGAATTAACTACTATTATCCTCCGATGTACTAACTACTATAATACTGCTCTATGTACAAAATATAACTTACTATAATGTGCTGCTATAATACCTATGTACAGAATATAACTACTATAATACTGCCTCTATGTACAAGACTATATAATACTACAAGAATATAACTACTGCCTCCTATGTACAAGAATATAACTACTATAATACTGCTCCTATGTACAAGAATATAACTACTATAATACTGCTCCTATGTACAAGAATATAACTAACTAAAAACTGCTCCTATGTATAACTACTATAATACTGCTCCTATGTACAAGAATATAACTACTATATACTGCTCCTATGTACAAGAATATAACTACTAAAATACTGCTCCTATGTACACAATATAACTACTATAATACTGCTCCTATGTACAAGAATATAACTACTATAATACTGCTTCCTATGTACAAGACTATAATACTAACTTACTACTATAATACTGCTCTATGTACAAGAATATAACTACTATAATACTGCTCCTATGCACAAGAATATAACTACTATAATACGCTTCCTATTACAACAATATAACTACTATAATACTGCTCCTATGTACAAGAATATAACTACTATAATACTGCTCCTATGTACAAGAATATAACTACTACTAAATACTGTTCCTATGTACAAGAATATAACTACTATAATACTGCTCCTATGTACAAGAATATAACTACTATAATACTGCTCCTATGTACAAGAATAACTACTATAATACTGCTTCCTATGTACAAGAATATAACTACTATAATATAATACTGCTCCTATGTACAAGCTATAATACTGCTCCTATGTACAAGAATATACTACTATAATACTGCTCCTATATACAAGAATATAAACTACTATAATACCGCCTCCTAGTACAAGAATATAACTACTATAATACTGCTCCTATGTACAAGAATATAACTACTATATACATGTACAAGAAATATAACTACTATAATACTGCTCCTATGTACAGAATATAACTACTTAATACTGCTCCTATGTACAAGAATATAACTACTATCATACTGTTCTATGTACAAGATATAACTACTATAATACTGCTCCTATGTACAAGAATATAACTACTAATACTGCTCCTATGTAAAAGATATAACTACTATAATACTGCTCCTATGTACAAGAATATAACTACTATAATACTGCTCCTATGTACAAGAATATAACTACTATAATACTGCTCCTATGTACAAGATATAACTACTATAATACTGCTCCTATGTACAAGAATATAACTACTATAATACTGCTCCTGCTGCTCCTATGTACAAGAATATAACTACTATAATACTGCCTAACTACTACTGTACAAGAATTACTGCTTCCTAACTAACTAAATACTGCTCTATGTACAAGAATATAACTACTATAATACTGCTCCTATGTACAAGCTATAATACTGCTCCTATATACAAGAATATAACTACTATAATACTGCCTCCTATGTACAAGAATATAACTACTATAATACTCTCCTATGTACAAGAATATAACTACTATAATACTGCTCCTATGTACAAGATATAACTACTATAATACTGCTCCTATATACAGGAATATAAACTGCTCCTACTATATACTCTCCTATGTACAAAAATATAACTACTATAATACTGCTCCTATATACAAGAATATAACTACTATAACTTGTCCTATGTACAAGAATATAACTACTATAATACTGCCTACTATGTACAAGAATATAACTACTATAATACCTCCTATGTACAAG